>JAULCF010831235.1:0-54518 GCA_032361265.1 Devaleraea mollis | reverse complement strand
GAACTATAAGCAAGATTGTTTCTTACATAAACATCATGCGAGTATACAGAAGGCATTGCAGAAACAAATTCTGGTTCGCCAGTAGGTGTGTCGACATTTAGGATAAGAATTCCACCAGCATTTAGATTACAACCAGTGATATAAGCGAATCCAAATTCATCAATGAAGATATTGTGGCAGCTGGATAAGTTTCCAAAACCAGGAATATTAGGAGCCCAGTTATAAGAGCTTACAGAATCAGGAAGGGTGCTTAAATCAATAACTGCAATTCCATTAGCTGTTTCATTAATTACGTAAGCGAAGTTTTCCCAGGTTTTGATATCTCTCCAAGTAGAACCAACTCCGTCTACAAAATCTACTTCTGTAGGAGTAGCAGGGTCAGCAAGACTAACAACAGAGACACCGTTGAATAATCCAACAATCCCATATTCGGTATCATCAGGAGCAGCATATCCCCAGATATCACTTAAAGCTTCATTATAGGTAATGTCACCAACGTAGGTCATATTTAGTTGAGCAAAGCTGGCAAAAGAAATTAATGAGAGTACAAATAAAGTAATTCTTCTTTCCATAGCAAGGATTAGATTTTAAGTATTTAGGTAATAATTTTATTTCGTCACTTAATATTAAATAATTGAAGTTTATTGGAAGACCTTTTCAGATGAAGTAACTTTTTTATCTGATGAAAGGAGGCTTAATTTTTAGAAAAGGTTGTAATAGCTCTAAACGAATATATCCTGACGAGTTTCCAAATAGCCCGCTGCTTCTAAACGTTCGACTCCTTCTAAGGTTGCAGCTACGGTGGCTAAGGGTGGCGCAAATAAGAAACCAATTCCGGTCATTAAAAGCGCCATGAAGACGGTTCCGTTTCCGATCATTAGACCTTTGTGTTGGCTCGCAAAGTTTACACTTTGACGAACAGAAAATCTTCGTTCGAGCGTGTAATCTGTATTTCCAAAACCTGCGTAATAAGCTTGGACAATAAAAATTAGGAAGGGAGAGACAAATCCGATAAGCGGAATCAATCCAATGAGTAATAAAAGTAGGGTGAAAAATAACTCTCGACTGATATTACGAAGCGCTAGTCGTAAGCCACGTAGCATATCCTGTATTGCTTTAGATAGTTTAAATGTAGAATTACTTTGTACACCAGTTAGTTTACTTTCTACCTTTTCAGATAAAATACTCATAAAGGGTGCGACTACAATAAGGACTAGATATTTTAAAATTAATATGCCGAAGATACTTATAACAATACCTCCAAGCCAAGATCCGATGCTAGCAACAACATCTGATCCCCATTCCCATCGCCACCATCCGGTGATTAAGCCTCCAAAGTCATCTGAAAATCCATAAGCCGAAAAACCAATTAGGCCCATCAAGCCTAAGGTGATTAATGCGGGTATTAAAGTATAGCCCCAAAGTCCAAGTTTTGAAATAGCTCGGAAGGCTCGACCATAGGCTTTTAATCCATCAAAAAAATCTTTAAACATTTATTCAGATTTGGTTATGGCTAAAATACGATGATTTCTGAATGATATATTATAAAACTTCTACGACTTATTATTTTTACTCGACAAAAAGGAGTGGAAATGAATTTCTTAAATTAAACTATCCTTATTAATCAGTAATCTTAGTAAGTAACTCTCGTACATTTTCCACATCCAAAAGATTAAAACGAGCAGCTGTTTTATCTAAACCAACCTTGATCGTATAAGCATCCTCTGGTAATGCTTTGAATGTATCTTCATCTGTAGAGTCATCACCAATTGCCATCCAGAAATCATAATTATCTTTCATAAGCCAATAAGTAGTTGCCTTACCTTTATTGATTCCTGCGTTTTTGATTTCGACAACTTTGTTACCTTCCAAAACCTGAAGATCGAGGTTTGCGGTAAGGTAAAGTAAAACATCCCTAAATTCACGAACTCTTTTTTCACCAAGTCCTTTATCAATCATACGATAATGCCAAGCAATAGAGTAATCTTTTTCTTCGATAAAAGAACCGGGGGTGCGTTCTACTAAGCTTTCTAAAACATGACGAACATCCTTTTTCCAAGTATTAGAAACATCAGGTGTTTTCCATTCATTTCTACGTTTAATCCAGACACCATGTTCAGCAGCCATGTCAAGATCAAGATGACCGAGCCATGCGTCTAAAGTATTTCGATCACGTCCAGAGATGATGACGACTTTATTACCTTCCGTATCTTTTAACTTTTGTAAGGTATCCAATAAGGCTTGATCAGGAACGACTTTTTTCGGATCATTTTGAAAACCCATTAGCGTACCATCATAGTCAAGAAGGATGAGACGTTTTTTTGCTTTTTTATAAGCATCAACCAAGTCATTGGTTTTTTCCTTTTTTAGTAATTTTGTCTTTTTCAAATCTTTTAAATCTTTTAGTTCCATTTGTTCTTTCATAAAAGTACTCGCCCAATGTTTTACTGTATATATTTTCAAGCGATCTTGCATCTTTACTAAACGAGCAGCTTGTTCTTCTTCAGGCATTTCCAATGCTTGTAAAATAGCATTGACCATGTCATTTGAATCCTGAGGATTTACAATCAATGCATCTGTTAACTCATTAGCAGCTCCAGCCATTTCGCTAAGGATCAAAACTCCTTTTTTGCTCTCTTCTTTACTAGCGACAAACTCTTTAGCTACGAGATTCATGCCATCTCTAAGTGGTGTAATCATCGCAATATCTGCTGCTTTATATAAAGCACCCAGTTCTCCAAAAGGAAATGATCTATAGAAATATTGAATAGGGGACCAACCGAAGGTTCTATATTCTCCGTCGATTCGACCAACCAAAGTATCAATTTCACTTTTTAATTCTTGATATTGATCTACATGAGTTCTGGATGGTACCACAATTAACATCAAGGTAACCTGACCTCGATATTGAGGGTTTTCAGCAATAAAGCGTTCAAAGGATTTTATTCGTTGAGGAATACCTTTTGAATAATCTAACCGATCAATTGAAATAATCAGTTTTCGCTTTTTAGAACGTAACCGCTGAATATGTTTTTCTACAAGTTCTTTACCCGCGATTTTTTCTGGATAAGCATATTTGTCGTAATCAATTCCCATAGGGAAAACATCAATATTGACAATTCTATTTTTGATCGTTAATTTTCCAAAATTATGTTCGTATCCTCCAATTCTGTAAACGGCACTTAGAAAGTGACGCATATAATCAAACGTATGAAAACCGATCTGATCAGCACCTAATAAGCCTTCCAGGATTTCTTCTCTCCAAGGAAGGATTCTGAAAATCTCATAAGAAGGGAAGGGTATATGTAAGAAGTAGCCAATAGATATTGACGGAAACTTACTTCTGATCATCGCTGGTAAAAGCATCAATTGATAATCGTGGACCCAGACGAAATCATCCTCCCGAATATTTTCATTAATGATCTTAGCAAATTTAGCATTTACACTTTGATAAGCTTTCCAATACTCATCATTATAAGTAGTATACTGAGTGAAATAATGAAATAGTGGCCAGATAGTCTCATTACTAAATCCTTCATAATATAGTTCAATTTCTTTCTGACTAAGAAAGACTGGAATCAATCCATCCTTTCGAAGATCCTTAGAAATTTTATCTTGTGTTTCTGTATCGCCGATGTCTTGTCCAGGCCAACCGATCCATAGTTTTTCCATCTCAGTTTCCAGCGAGTTTAGACCTGTTGCTAAACCTCCGGCACTAGGATAGTAAAATAGTTCTCCTTTTTTTTTATCAATGGTTAATGGAAGACGGTTGGAAATAATAATGAGTCTTGGCATCGTTACTTAGAGATTAAAGATGAAGAATTAAAACTTAAATTACGAATATAAACTTTTCTAGAAAAACTAATTACCTACATAAAAAAACAGAGAAGGTAATCTATACTGCTGAGTATACTTTCTGGAAATGAAGTTGTTTAAGAAGTTATTAAGAGCTGTTTCAATAACTTCAATAAAAAAAAGATTGGAATAATTTGGTAGGGTAGAAGAAGAAAAGAGCTTTACTAAACAGATAAAGTTTAGTAAAGCTCTAGAAAGAGAAATGAGGCTTATGCCGTTTTTTTCTTTCGACGAGTTTTGAACAGTTCGACGATATCTTTTTTCTTTAAGAAGCCAAGTTCAAGGAAGTTGACTTGTACGAATTTTTTGATATCCTGATAATCTTTTCCTCTTTTATCAACATATTTTTTCAACAGTTTTTTGACATAAGTCATACAAAGTTCTTTGATATTTTGATTGAACTTTTGATTGCTAAAGATGTCCATATAAACTGGAAATATTTTAGAAAGCTCGAAGTATTCAGTATAGTCAGATACTTCAATGTTTTCAATAAATCTTTTGAAATAAGCAAAGATGGTAGATCGCAAACATTTATTGATTGGAGACATTCCTTCGTTTTGACCATAAAATCCCTTTACTGCTTCTGAACTATCTTCATGCACATAACCCTTTCCATGAATGATATCAGTCAGTGCATAATAATCACTTAACTTACCTTCGATAGAAGAATCGACAAGAGTAGAGATTCTTTTATCGGCTTCAGGATTTATATCAATTCCGTCTTTTCTAAATGCGATTAATAATTCCCACCAACGATCTTCGAAGTCAGGCATACTTTTTCTAGTATTATTAAAAGCAGTTTTTAGGTGACTTTGATCTGCTTCGTTAAGGTCAAAGAAATGACCATATAAGCCTAAAAATTCTACATACTCCTGAGTGTTTTTAAATAAATCATTATCTAAAAATGCTTTGACCTCAGGGATGAAGCTAGTATTTGAATTTGAATTAAGAATCCGGTATTTTAGGAAAGATTTTACAGAAGGGAATAAAGTTTTTAGTCCCTGTTTGTCTGTAGGAAATACAGTGCTCATAAAGTTTTCGCTGCGAAATTGATTTTCATAACGAGCTTTACCTAAGGCACGATCTCTTTGATCTCTAAATTTTGGTAATTTTTGACTTTGTAAAAAATAACGAATTCTTTTGTTTTCTAAAAGATTAATCAAATTGGTAATCCAAATATCAGAACTCATTGCAAATCCAATCTGGATAGTTTGACCAATCCTCTTTTTGATCAAGTCAAAATTAGAAGAGTTACAAATTGCTAAAAGAATTTTCTTGAAATGAGCTTGTGGTCGAATGTACTTATATTGATCATTGGTGACACCTCTTAGTACTGCGAAACCTAAAATTCTTGGTAAAAATAAACCTTCAAAACGATCGTCAATCAAGTATTCTTCGAAAGCTAATAATTGCAAAGGATGATCTTCCGCAACTTGAGCATAAAGCTTAGTGATTTTAGATTCAAAAGCATCTCTGATAGCTTGATATTGCTCCTCTTCCTCTTCGTCAAGATAGACTTTAAGTTCTTCAGAAGCTTGAATCTCTTCCGCAATGGTGTCTAATTGGTCAACAAAAATTTTATCTAGTTCTTTCATAATTTTAAGATATTAAAACAGAACGGTTAATTTAAATAGAAACCCGGCAGCACATTTAAGCCCTACCAGGTTAGTTTTTTATAAAGTTATTGGCTTCGACAAAGAAACCACCATTATTTTTATTCTAGCAAATGATTGCGTGGCGAATATAAGGTTTTTACGTAAGAAATTGAAATTAGTTCAAAATATTAAGAGAGGAATGGGTTGAGGTTATGGGTGACGGTTCAATAACTTTACTACTTACTACTAAAAACAAAAAACCTGTCAACTCAGTAATCCGAGCGACAGGTTTTTAATTTTTTATAAAAGAGAAGATTACTCTTCCTCTTCTTTCTTAGCAGCAACAACTTTACCACCATCTAACTCATCTTGCCAAACTTTCAACTTATCCCATTCGCCATCAGCAGCCATTTTTGACTGAGCAGGCCAGGTAGTTGGTTCGTGACTTCCAAAGTTTCCTTCCGCATTGGTAAGGATTTCTTTGATGCTATCTGCAGATGCAGCAGCAAGAGCAGCGTAAGTTGCAATACCGTTATTTGTAAGTAATTCAGCGATCTTTGGTCCGATACCTTCGATTTTTGTTAAATCATCAGGCTCAGCAGCAGGAGCTTCTTCTACAACTGGAGCTTCAGCAACAGGCTCTTCAGCCGGTGCTTCAGGAGCAGCAGGTGCTTCTTCAGCTGGAGTTTCAGCAGCAGGCTCTTCAGCCGGTGCATCAGACACAGATTCTACTGTAGTTTGTTCTACAGAGTCAGCAAAAGATTTGCTATCATCTCCAGAAGGCTTGTGCTCATTATCAGCTGGTCCAGCTAAAGGAGAGCTAACTTTCTTAGGTGTACCAGACACCATTCTGTTGAAAGCTAATTTTTCTTCTATTGACTTAATACGACGAGCTTCTACTTTTTCTTCCTTAGAAGAAATCCACTCTTGGTATTTAACTTCTGCTTGTTCCTCAGTTAAAGCACCTTTAGCAACACCACGCATAAGGTGTTTTTTGTACATAACCCCTTTAAAACGGAGAATAGCACGAGCTGTATCCGTAGGTTGTGCACCTTTTTGTAACCATTCAAAAGCACGGTCACTATCAAGGTCAATAGTTGCAGGAGCAGTCATCGGATTGTATGTTCCGATTTTTTCGATAAATTTACCATCACGAGGAGCTCTGGCATCAGCTACCACTATGTGGTAGAAAGGTTGTTTTCTACGACCTCTTCTTTGAAGTCTAATTTTTACTGACATTTTGTTAAAGTTTACTTGGTTTAACCATACCCGGTTAATTCGTAAATCGAATGACGGGTTTTTAACGCGAGCGCAAAGGTAAGTTATTTTTAGATTTTTAGCATGAATTGATGGATATTTTTTTAGGTATTGAGGGCTAAGTTTGTCATTTTACCAATAAATAATGAAATTACGCTCCTTAAAAATAAAAAATCAATGCAAAACCATCTTGGTATTCAGATAATGGTAGAGTTATATGGTTGTGAGGAATCTAGTCTCGATGATCCTACATTTATTGAAAAAACGATGTTGATGGCTGCTAAAAAAGCAAAAGCAACAGTCGTACAGCAGTTTTTTCATCAATTTTCTCCTTTTGGAGTGTCCGGAACGGTAGTCATTGCAGAAAGCCATATTAATATACATACCTGGCCTGAATATGCTTATGCAGCCGTTGATATTTTTACTTGTGGTGAAGATTTGGATGCGGAAGCTGCTATTGATTTTTTGAAAAAAGATTTCAAAGCAACAAAAGTGAAAATGAGTAAGCATTTAAGAGGTGATCGGAGAGAAATTAAAGCGATTAATTCTAAATAAAAAAGAAGGCTCATTAAAGTAATGACTCATGAAGCCAATTCTTTGTGAAACTTTGTGTCCAAAAAACGACCGAACTATTAATAAAATTCAAAGAGGCTCCTAAAAAAGTAGGTGAGTAATAAACTCTGCATCATCATCTATGATTAGACCATCTCTACGACGAAAAGAAATACAGTTGGAAGTTCCACCAGAAACATAAACACCGGCTTGATAAATATCACCATCCTCATCACGATACATACTCGCTAATTCCTGATATATTTTCAATTCTTGATCGAAATCTCCATCATTTTCTTCTACCACTTTTCCAGAATTATCAAAAATTCTAATGTTTTCTCCAAGACGACCGAAGTTCACTTTTTCAACATATGCTCTACTCGAAAAACGAGAAGAGTCATCATAAGTAGAAAGCAAATATTCACTATAAGGAAACAATTTATATAAAATACTCATTAGCCTTTTGGATTGGAAGACTAAAGAATATGCAGGATTAATAACAATCAAGCTATGATTCATCACTAAGTCCGAAAGAATTCCTAATAGCTCAGGTTCTTCAAAAATGATAAACTCCCAAGGGATTAATTTGAAGATGAAATTATATTGAGCATAACCATCTGCCACTTCTAATAATACTGCATCTTCATCGAAGATTACATTTTCTAAATCAGCGTAAGCAACTTGAAAACCAGCGTTTTGAGCAGCCTCTTTAATTACATCGAGATTAAGTTTGTCTTCGATGTATCCCAGAGAAGTCAAAAGAAGCGTAGGTTCTAAATCCGGCTTCGAAGAACGAAGTGCTCGCAGTTCTTTTTCAACATCAGCAACAAGGTAATTGATTTGACCTTTATATTCTGTTCTTACTGGCTCTTGTAGCCAATCTTGAAAATAAGCAGATTCAGGAAGGGAAGTACAGGTGTCAGCATTAAATTCAATCAGTTTGATTGGCAAACCTTCAACTCCTCCAGCGAAATCAAACCGTCCAAGGATATGCGGATGTTTTTGATCCCAGCTATATTTAATCAAAGGGATTGCAGCTTCTGGGATTCCAATACGAGACCAGAGGTTTCCGGTAATCACATACTCCATTGCTTTAGTGTATAAATCAAAGCAAGCATCAGCTGCATTTAGAAAAGCTTTACTTTCATCTCTTGACAAAAGTAAAGCCTCCGTAGTAACGTACTCTTCGTTTTCTCCATCCAAGAACCATTGAAAGCCATGACTTCTTATGATCTCAAGGCCACTATCGTCTGGAAGATCAATAACTCTATCCACCATAAGATCGAGTAGATTTTGTAGAACCAAAACCTTTTTTAGGTGTTTTTACTGTTCTTCTACTTGCAGTAGATTTAAGAGTCTGATTACTTGTAGCACTTTTTTTATAAGCGTTATCATTAGCATAAGCAGATCTATTGATCGGACTAGTCATACTTTTTCCCATCATGTAGCCCATCATTCCTCCCATTAGGATTCCAGACATTCTATTTCTCTTAGGGTTTTCTGCATCTACCAATTGAGCTTCTTGTAAAGTAAAAGTATCTCGCATGCCATCCATATATTCAGCGATGATACGGCTATCAGCTTTAGTCGATACAACAGCTTCGTCTGTGATCCGAAAAAGATCTTCCTCCATTTCTTTTACTTCAGTCACCACACCCATCGTTGGATCAAGAACTTCCTCTGTGGTGTATTCTGTCGATGGATCACCACAGGATACCATCCCCGTAAATAATACAGAAACGGTCGCGATGTAAGTTGTTTTTTTTAGCTTTGCAAGCTTCGTACTAAATGTTGTCATTTGTTGACTTATTTTGTTTGCTTAGAATTTAATAAAGATATCATAAGCAATAGTTTTCAATAATTAAACAAGGTATAAAAAATATTTAATTTTTTGAATATCGTAAACTGAAGAATGTCCTCATCAGCTAAAAAAAGGAAGTTATTTCTAATCATCACAACGCTCTTAGTTGGGATGTGTTCAATAATTTACGAATTATTAATCAGTACAGCTGCTTCCTATTTCTTAGGGAATAGCATCCAGCAGTTTTCGTTGATCATCGGGTTTTATATGGCATTCATGGGATTGGGGTCTTACCTGTCCAAATGGATTAAAACAGATTTGATTTATCATTTTGTTTTAGTGGAAATAATACTAGGATTGATCGGAGCTTTTTCCGTCCCATTGACTTATCTCTATTTTTTATACGCCGAATTTGAAGGCTTTAATCTTTTTGTCTTTTTAATCATATCTGCGATTGGAACCTTGACAGGATTAGAAGTACCATTGCTTACTCGAATACTTGAATCAGATTTTAGTTTAAAAGATAATATTTCGAATATCCTCACCTTTGATTATTTAGGTGCCTTGATAGCAACGGTAGCTTTTCCGTTCTTCTTAGTTCCTTTAGTTGGTATTTATAAATCTTCTTTATTTTTTGGATTGTTAAATATAGTGGTTGGCTTGGTGACGTATTTTTATTTTAAAAATGAAATACAACATACTAAGAGAAGGCGTCAATTAATGTCAGTGATCATTGGAGCTTTAGTGGCAATCATTGTTTTTTGTATTGTGACGAGTGTTAGTTTTTTAGAAAGATGGAACGAAGGGATTTTTAAACATCCCGTCATTTATAATACGCAGAGTACTTATCAGGATATTACCTTAACCGATAATGATAGGGAGTTTCGAATGTACCTAAATGGAGCCATTCAATTTTCGTCAAGAGATGAGTATCGCTATCACGAAGCTTTAGTTCATATTCCGATGATGCAGATGAAGGATAAAAAGAATATTCTTTTGCTAGGAGGAGGAGAAGGTTTAGCAGCTAGAGAAATTTTAAAACATGATATTGAAAAATTAGAACTCGTAGATCTTGATCCTGCGATTACAGAGCTGTCCAAAAAAATGGCAAAAATAAGGTCTTTAAATAAAGATGCTTTACTTTCTGATAAAGTAGAAATTTATAATGAAGATGCATTTACCTACTTGTTGAAATCTGAAAAAAAATATGATTTGATTATTGGTGATCTTCCTGATCCTTCTAATGAAAGTTTAGCTCGCTTATACAGCAACGCTTTTTATCATTTGGTACTAGCACGATTAAAACCTAATGGTATTTTTATCACTCAAGCGACTAGTCCAGAATTAACTCCTAAGGCTTTTTGGTGTATCAATCAGACCATGAATGAAGCAGGCTTTTCCAATGTCTATCCATTCAATGTCAATGTTCCATCATTTGGGAATTGGGGTTTTGTAATGGCATCCAATAATCCGATATCTATTAAATTCGATGATACAATTCCTACACAATTTCTAGAAGAGGAATTATTAGAACACATGTTTTATTTTCCTAAAGATAAGCGAGTTCCAGAAGTGATTTCTAATAATCTCGATCAACCTATTTTATTAGAATATTATTTAGAACATTGGCGAGATTTGAATTATGAGCCGAAATAGTGAAATTTGATCATAATTTTAAAAATTTCAATATTCTCCTTTTCTTTTCTTAATTTTGTACATCCTCTTGAGAACGCCCACCATGCTAGATTGATATAGCAAATCTTTTGAATTTCAAAATATTTTTATAAAATGAAAAATATCAGCGTTCTATTTTTATCCCTCTTTTTATGTTTTTTTTCAAATGCGCAAACAGAGATATCTGGTGTAATCAATGATTATGCAGAAGTATTAGAATATGACTATTCAGCATGTTCTCATCAAATCACGGTCAATGATGCTACCGCTTTTGGGGCAGGTGATCAGGTTTTGATCATGCAAATGAAAAATGCCCAAATCGATGAATCTAATACTTCTAGTTTTGGAAATATAAATAATATTGGAAAAGCTGGACTCTATGAAATTAATGAAATCATTTCGATTGATGGAAATAGTATTTTTTTGAAATATCAAACTCTTCAAGAGTTGTTTAGTGTCAATAATGGAGTACTTCAAATGATTAGAATGCCTGTTTATGATAATGCGGAAATCATAGGAACGTTAAGTGCAGATGCATGGGATGGAGCTAAAGGAGGTGTACTAGCATTGCAGGTTGATGGGCAGTTATTTATGGAAGCTGATATTGATGTAAGTGGCCTTGGTTATCGAGGAGGAGTAGCGACTACTGCTAACTCCAACAATTGTACATGGCTTATCCAGCAAGATGATTATTTTTACAATACAACAGATTGGCGTGGTTCCGCAAAAGGAGAAGGAGTAGCTAATTTTATAAATAATAAAGAACATGGAAAAGGGGCGCAAGCTAATGGCGGTGGTGGCGGAAATGATCATAATTCAGGAGGTGGTGGTGGAGCTAATATAAGCAATGGTGGTGAAGGAGGAGAGAATGATGAACCTAGTACTTTTGGTTGTAAAGGTTTTAATCCTGGAGTTGGAGGAAAAGGAATAATAGATAATAATGGACGTTTATTTCTAGGCGGTGGAGGAGGAGCAGGTCATGAAAATAATGAATTTTCAACAAACGGAGCAAATGGTGGAGGGATTGTAATTTTAATAGTTAATGAATTTCATCCTCTGGGTTATCGAATAAAAGCAGAGGGAGGAAATACATTGGATGGCGGCGGTGATGGAGCCGGTGGAGGTGGTGCAGGTGGTACAATATTACTAGAGGTACAATCGATTCAATCTACGGTTCATTTGGAGGTTAATGGTGGTGATGGCGGTTTAATAGATAATGGAAATGCTAACCGTTGTCATGGCCCTGGAGGAGGAGGAAGCGGAGGACGAATTATAACGAACCTAGGAAGTGGTGATCCTTTTAGTACACAGTTGATGGGAGGCGCAGCAGGGATGTCTATCAATTCTACTAGCTGTGGTGATGGTACCAACGGTGCTCAAGCTGGAGCAGATGGAATCTTTGAAGAAGTCGGTTTAATAGCAATAGCAAACCAAAGTTTTGAATTTCCATTGGCTGGTTTTGAGTTTAATATAAACGGAGGAATGGTCGATTTTATAAACCAATCTACCAATGAGAATACCTACGATTGGGACTTTGGAGATTCGTTTGGAGACAATGTTTCAGACCCCAATCATTCCTACACGATGAGTGGTACTTATGAAGTAGAGTTGATTGTCACTAATGACTGTGGATCAGATACTTTAGTTCAAGAGATTACAGTAAATATTGAAGTCGCACCAAGTGCTTTGTTTACCTTAGATATTGAAAATGGTTGTGCTCCATTAACCATAAATTTTACAGATGCATCCCTCGGAATCATAGAAAATTATCAATGGACTTTCTTAGGTGGAACGCCTGCTAATTCAACCTTACAGAACCCGCAGGTTACTTACAATACTCCGGGCGTTTACGAAGTACAATTGGAAGTGAGTGGACCAGGAGGTTCAGATGTTTTATTGATAGAAGAAGCGGTTGAAGTATTTGCAGATCCAATAGCTGATTTTGATTTTAATATAAATGGAGGAGTCGTTGATTTTACAAACCAATCTTCAAATGAAAATACTTACGATTGGGATTTTGGAGATGCTTCTGATGATAATATTTCCGATCCAAGTCATACTTATTCCATGAGCGGAACTTATGAAGTTCAACTGGTTGTGAGTAATGCTTGTGGTATGGATACTATAAGTCAGGAAGTGGTGATTGATTTGACTGCTGCATTGACCGCTCAGTTTACCTTAGATGATGGAAGTGCTTGTGCACCTTGGATTGTCAGCTTTAGTGATTTGTCCACAGGGATTGTTGAAGATTATCTATGGACTTTTGAAGGAGGAAATCCAGCTACTTCAATTGATCCTAATCCTCAGGTTTTATATGAAACCCCAGGAACATTTGATGTAAGTCTGGAAATAACTGGACCTCAAGGAAGCGATATCCTTTTGGTTGAAGATCAAATAGAAATCGCTCCGGGGGTAGAAGTTGCCTTCGAGTTTGATACTAATGGCTCAACGGTAAGTTTTACGAATATGACTCAAAATGCAAATACTTATCAATGGGATTTTGGAGATGGAAGTCCCATTTCGACCGAAGAAAATCCGGTGCATACTTATAGCGATCCAGGAACTTATGAAGTCACCTTATCAGCAAGTAGTGTTTTTTGTGGAGCATTGATTTCGGAAATCGTTTTCTTAGACTTTGTAAATATCGAGGATGTTGAAAAAAATAATCTTATAAAAGTATATCCTAATCCGATTGATGATTTTTTAAAAATTGAAACGTCATTAGAAGGAGCTATTTATTTGAAAATTTTCACGATTGATGGAAAGGAGATTTCAGAATATCGGCAAATGTTTTTTCAAAACTTAAACCTTGAAATGAAAAGCCTTCCAGCAGGGATTTACATTGTCAAATTAGAGCATGAGGGTTATGCGAATCAAGTTAAATTAGTTAAACTGTAGGTTTGTAAAAGTCCTATGTTATAAAATAACTAATTAGAGTATAAAGGTTTGGTTCTAAATAAATTCATTTGGTCTTAAAGATGCAAGGCATTTATTTTTTAAATTTTAGTAAAGCAAAATACTCCCGATCGTATATTTATTAGAAGTGCCTTTTATCTATATTTCTTAACCCAATAAATTTACTGTGCACTAAAGAGTTACATTAAATAAAAATAAAAATGAAACATAATTTTAAAATACTACTACCTATTTTTTTTACATTCCTCCTTATTACCTTTGGGACTAATGCTCAAATCATTGAAGAAGTGGAAGAGGAAGAAGAGATGCCTGTTTTTGAAGATCACTCAATAGCAGATGATGAACCGGTTCCTGAAACTTGGCCTAGAAGCAAAGATACCGTTCGATTTAAACGTGGCTATAAGTATGGTTTTGTATATAATAAAAAAGAGGTATTAATCCCTTTTGATTACTCAGAACTTCCAACGAAGTTTTCAAATATAATGGTCGCAAAGAAGCATGGACAAATGGGAGTCATTAATGCTAACAATGAAATAATTGTTCCTTTCGAATATAAAAGAATTACTCGTTATGCAAATTGTTTTTCTGTTTTCAAAGGAACTAATCAAGATGGGAAATGGGGGATTTTAGATTTTGAAGGAAATATAATTTTACCTATCGAATATGCTGGGGCGGTACCTTACATAGGGAAACTAAAGTTTGATGGAAAAGCACCATCGTATATGGCAGGAAAAGAAAATGGAAACATACAATTGTTTTTTGATGAAGATGTCAAGTTGATGAAAGAAGTTCCTTACAAAAAATATCGATATTTGAGTGATCAATATATTCGGGTTACCAATGACAACTACAAGCAAGGAATATTAACCAACAAAGACGAAGTAGTTTTAGAATGTAACTATTCTAGCATCTACTGGGCAAAAGAAAAGGTGGCCTGTGTTTCAAAACCCAAAGGAATGTTTCTAATAAATTTAGAAGACAAAACGGTTTATCATGATGGCTTTAATAATTATGCGGAAGTAGATGAGAATAATAATATTGTCGTTTATAATTATGTAGAAAAAATAAGACACCACGGCTTGATGAATTTAAATGGTGAAATACTTATAAAGCCTTCCTTGCAGTCTATTCAATTCGTAAAAGGAACAGATATTTATGCTGTAAGAGAAGGTAGGCAAATTATTGACTTGGTTGATTCTAAAGGAGAATCAATGAAAGGAATTGAAGAGTACCCGACACAGATTGTTGGCTTGCAAAAAGGTTTCTATGTTGCGAGATACAAAAGTATCGAGAATAAATGGAAAATTTTTAAAAAGGATAGAACAGAACTGACTCCTGATTTGTGTACCCGCGTAATAGCCTATGATGTTAGATCGCAATACCCTAAGTATATTGATGTTGAAAACTTGTTAGCAGAAGTCACATTAGATCAGCAGCAATATTTCTTGTTTAAAGATGGTACCAAAATAGAGAAAAAGTAATCCTTTAATTTTTCTTTTTATCAAATAAATCTTTGAAAGAGCAGTTATAATTTTAGTAAAAAATATTGTCACATTAACCTCTTACAAAAAGCTATGAAATATACCTTCTTTATTTTCTTAATGTTATTAAGTCTGAACACCTTTGGGCAGCCAGAATACGATGAACGTCTCAATTTTTTTAAAGTACAAGGAGGCTTTGTTTTTGACTCTGGAGCATCAAAAGATTATGCGGGATTTAATTATCTAAATATTGGATTCAGTAAATATAAAAGCTTGAGAGTTGATGGTATAGAATTGGAAATCGTAGCTTTCGATCAAATCATTGAACGTCAATCAACTTCAGTCCCTGGGACGGCTCCTTCTCCAGCAGACTGGAATTGCGAAAGACAATCTATCGAACTCAGTATCTTCCGTACTTACCCGCTGATTAATGGAATTAAGAATGGTGTTTTCGTTGGTCCGTATTTTTCTTCAGGATACATTACAACTCAGTTAGCACCTGTTAATTCTACAAATGGATTCCCGAGAGATTTTAAATGTTATTGTCTAGGGATAGGAGGGAAGATCGATTATTATGCTCAACTGACAGAAAAGATATTTTTGACACTTGGAGTAAAAGTAAACCTAATCAGTGCCGGTGTAAATGATGATCGAATCAATAATCCAGCACTATCTGAATCACAACAGCGATTTACTTCTTTTGATACAGATTTCCTTTTAGGAAAGATTCCCTTATCACTAGGCGTGAGTTTCTCTTTATAATTGCTACATTTGGCGATTGGAAATCTAGCTTAATGAATAACCGTAACATCTCCTTTAAAAATTTTGGTATTTCCATCTACAAAAAGGATTTGAGCCATGTACACAAAAACACCAGAATTTACTTCATTATCATTGAATCGACCATCCCACTTTCCAGACTGATCACCTGAAAAGAAATGATCTTTCCGAAAGACTTCTGCTCCCCAGCGGTTGAAAATGCGAAAAGAAATGATTTCTCTAACTCCTTTGCCTCCATAAATTTCAAAATAGTCATTGACGTTATCATTGTTAGGGCTAAAGATATTTGGAATAAAAACCTCATAGTTATTTATAATTCGTAACTGGATTTCATCTGTTGATATACAACCTTTAATATCCTCAATAATGATTTGATAAGTAATATTTTGATTAGAAATGGAGATAGGATCTTCACAATTAGCACAATCTAAATCAACTGCAGGAATCCATTGGATTTGATAAGTGGTATCAGCTTGAATGGTAGCATCAATAAGATAGGGTTCGCCTAGTTCAACAATTGCTTCAGCAATCAAATCAATATTAATAGGTTCCGGTTGAGGTATTGAAATTGGAACATCGGTCATGCAATTATTAGCATCTACTATTAATATTTCATATTCACCGCCACTAATATTATCGAAATTCACATTAGATGAAAAAGTACTATTATCAAAACTAATTAAATAATCAGGTGCGCCACCCTCAATATTGAAACTAACATATCCATCTGAAGCACCATGACAAGAAGGTTCAAAGAAAGAATAATTCAACAACAAAGAATCAGGCTCAGCTAGCTCAATATTTTTGATAGCAACACAGCCACTTGCATCTTCTACACTTAAGGAATAAATACCTGCGGATAAGTTTTCTATCTTGTCAGTTTGTTCTCCTGTATTCCAGTTGAAATTGTAAGGAGGTGTTCCTGCAAAAGGAAAAGCTTGAATCAAACCATCGGAATCTCCTATACAAGTTGGGGAAATATTTAAATGATCAATAGTTGCTTCTGAGAAAAAAATAACCACAAAGCAAATGGATGAATCACATCCTAGTAGGTTCGAATAGACATCACAAATAGCCGTATCATTTGTTATTGGCCAACCCATATAATAAACCGTATCACCAGGGCAAAGGTCGTCGATCCGAGTTTCAGAATAGGAGGTGTCAATACTTGTTGTATTAATGTAGACTGTAGAATCGCAACCATTGATTGCATTATAATGGATCATAAACTGAGTGTCAGCAGGGATTTCATAGCCGTCATAAAAGATGTTTTCATTGGCACAAAAAACTGTATCAATCTGTAATTCAAAATCATCTAAGACTATTACCGTAATAGTATCTGTAAATGCTTCAATTTCTGCTTGGAAAACAACATCATCCATTGCGAAATCATTTCCATCGACATCAAGGTTTAGACTTTGAATATCTATTGCGGCTGTGGTGTTATTTTGAGAATTCCAACTTACTGTAAATTCTTGCCAGAGACAATTTTGGGTTTCTAATTGTAAATTTGCTCCAACTTGAACACCGTTAATGGTCACTCGAATGTTTGGAGGAGCGGTCCAGAAAATATTTGTAAACCATGCTGAAAAAGTATAGGTTTGATTTGGAATGACGGTCACTTGCTCATACCAGACGGTAATACCAGGAGTAGTTGCGCAGTCTGCAATAAACATCATATTGTCATCAGAAGGACTACCATCTTCACAGTCTTCAAACCAAATATTAAAATCTTGGGTATTAGGGAATACACCATAAAACCCTTGTTGTGTTGTTGGGCCTGAAGTATAAAAGTGTCCACTTATAAAACCAATATTACCTTGACTAAAATCTCCATTGTAAATGAGGTTTATATTAGAAATTGGTTCTACGTCTACGAAGTAGGTTGTTGTATTTTCTGGACTAACAATGGGGTTGAAAATTGTATCATTATTGATTTGCTCATTTGGCGACCAAAGATAGGAAGCCTGGTTTGGAATAGTTTGTAACTGTACCACTTCGCCGGAGCAAACATAAAGCGTATCCCAAAGATCAACTGCATAAATCTTTGGGGATATTGAAAAAGTAAATAAAGCAACCAAGAAAAAAACAAGTTTTAGCTTTACATCATTCATATCATAAAATCGCTTTACTTAAAGATAAGATAAATCCTAATCAGGCGATAAATTTTTCAACAAAACATTTTCGTTATCTTTTAATAAATAACACAAGATCACTCCACCACCAATTTTCCAGTCTTGATAAAAGTCTCTCCTTCCAAGGTGTAAAAATAAATACCACTACTTAAATTTGGAATACTTATCTCTGTATTCGAAGCACTTAGAATAACATCTTTAACTAGTTTTCCTCCAGCACTAAAAAGGTTTAATCTTAGCGATTCTCCATTCTTATTTTCGATAGAAATCGTATTTGATTTTAAAACGGGGTTTGGATACAAACGTGCAGAAGCTTGATCTTCAAGATCATCGATAGCGACCATTTGATCACCAACGACCTCCAGGTCAGGATCATTGGAAGTAATGAAAAATTGAGCACCAAATCCAATATTACAACTCTCATCATAAACAATAAAATCAGAGTCTGCGGAACTAGCACCACAAGCTGTTTCCCAATTATCAAGATATTCGTTTTCACTTCTATGATATAAAATAGCGGAAGATGGAGCATTAATTATCCCATTTGTAATATCATCGAAAGGTGGAGAAAACCGCATTTCAGATAATACCGAGAAGAATTCATTTCCATAATTATTAATGATCCAATAATTACCAATATTTGGAAGATCATTTGGTAATTCATTAGGCAATAGATGAAGTCGAGTAGCAACCACTTCATCATCAGGGTAGGCACCTTCCGGAAGTGTCCAACTAAACCCTGTATTTTCAAAAGTATAATCTCCTTGGTCATCAGCCGTCAGTCTATGCACGGTTCCACTACCCACCGGAACGGAAGAAGAAACTCTGGCTGCATTTCCATTCAAATTAGCATGCTGGGTTCCTGCTCGATCAAGAATGGAACCTTCTGTTTCATTAAACTGATAATAGGCAACCATTGCAGGATCACTTAAATCCTCTTCGGTTTTTGTTAAATGTCGTAACTCGCGAATCTCCTCCTGACTTAGGGAACGATTCCAAAGGGTTATTTCATCAATCTCCCCATTATAATTCCGGCCACCCCAACCTTGATAAGATCCGATCAATAAAGAGCTCATAGCAACTGGGTCAATATCAATATCATGTACTGAAGCTACGCCATTGACATAGATCGTTACACTGTTTGGTGTTGCGACTAAAGCTACATAAGACCATTCTCCATCTGGAGCAAAAAGACCACTGTTCCACCACCACTGACCACCAGGCCAGTGATAACCGAGTTCATTATTTTCTTTAAAATTGATACCTGCTGCGGCACCATTATTCATCACGATTCCAGTATAAGCATTTTGAGTACCGTTTGGTTTGATCCAAGCCGTCATCGTAAATTCATTACTCGTCAATCCAAGATTAGGACTGCTTGCATAATCTCCATCGGTCGTACATTCCAAAGCAAAACCAGGTATAGTATCTGGTTGGCAGTTGTTAAAAACGCTTACCATTTCAGAAACATATCTACTGGAACCATTTCCATCTCCATCGATCACCGTAAGTTCCACATCATAGCTTCCTTCTTCTGAAAAAACAACTCTTGGATTTCGAGTATTTAAATCACTGACATAAGTAGGCTCGGGTACAAAATTCCATTCCCAACTAGCTCCCTGATGATTAAGGATAGAATAGCAGTCAAACTGAACGGTATCTCTAGAACAATAAACCTTATCGGTCGTCGTCATGGGTTGTGCAGCGACTAATGGTTGTTGAGCCAGGCTCGTTTCATAAATACCTCGTCCTCTGGTCGCCAATCTAATTTTTCCATCTCGATAAAACGGTTCCATTTGTAGAGGCCGAACCAAGAAGGGGAGTCCTTCAGAATAATCAACCCAATCATTAAGCGAATTATCCCAATGGAAAAATCCTTTATCGGTTACGATATAAACATGTTGATCTGGCCCACCAATATATGCGATGTCATAGATGTCATGATCATTCATAAAAGGAGCAGACATATTTTCCCAAGTGTCACCTCCGTCTTCTGTTCTATAAACCACCTCACCATTATTGCCATCAAGAGAGGCAACCCAAAGGCCTAATTCAAAATCGGTATTGATCGAAATTTCTAATCGCCAAGTATCGGTAGTTGGTAAGTTCAATACTTCCCAATTTGATCCTCCATCGGTAGAACGATACAGCTCACAGTCATTCCAATAAGAAGTACCTGGTTGAAAAACGCAATACATCATTTCGGGAGCAACTCTAGAAATTTCAATTTCAAGCACTCGACCTTCCGTAGGAAATTCATAAAGTAAATCAAAAGACCCACCTTCATTTTCTGACTTCCAAATTCGATTGTCTTTTCCGAGATAAAAATGATCTGCATAATAAGGATGAAACTCTATTTCGCTAGAATAAGAAACAGAGTAAGTTTCATTTGGATATAAAGATAGCTGACTCAAGTTAGTCGTTGGACCATCGATGTTTAAAGGTAAAACCTTAGTCGAAATATCGGAGAAATAAGCTTTTCTTTCTTTTAGTGGATTGACATAACCGGTACCTGCTTCTGCCCCTCCAAGACGTAAGAAGTTTCCAGTACCATAGGTTTGATAGTAACCACTATTTCCATTATGATAACGACCACCGACGAGTACATCCTGATTCCAACCTTGTCCAAATCCCCAATAGTTAGCACCATAGATTCCATACTTTCGAGAAGTATGACTGACTAATTCATCATTAGAATAATTGATCCCTCCATCTGTACAAACCCAAATATCATCTCCCAAAACATGTAAATCCTGAACGTCCGGATGAATCCAGCCAATATCATTGGGGCCAGTAGAATAGCCACCGATTCTTTCCCAGTTACTACCTCCATCTGTTGATTGAGAAAGGGATAAACAACCTACCCAAAGCTTATCAGAATTATTATGAGATACATTAATTCCGAAATTATAAAAGCCCTGATGGAAACCTGATCCGTCAGTATTGATACTTGCTAAGTTTTGATGTGTAGTCGTATTGTATGGTCCACCGTCAGGTAAGTTTGGATTGTTCCAAGATTCGCCAGCATCCTCACTTTTGTAAACACCAATCCAGCCATTATCATTTACTTTGCTTTGTCCAATCAATGCTACATAAATTAAATCTGGAGCAGCTGGAGTCAATCCAATTCTTGCACCAATATCTTGCGCATCAGCAATACTCGTTGGAACATACCATCCATTATCTTTTAAAGTCCAAGTGTCTCCTCCGTTTTCAGATTTAAAGACTTCGCAACGATTGTCGCTGGTGTTGGTTTTTAATAAATACAAAATATCAGGATTAGTTGGATGAAATTTGACATCCCAGCTTTGACCATTTTGAATAAGGGACCAATTGGTTCCACCATCTGTTGTTTTATACAATCCGTTTTGACCAGCTAGAAAAACAATGTCTGGATTGGTCGGATGAATCTCTAACTGATAGGCACCGCTATTGATATCAAATAACTCTTGCCAGTTATCGCCACCGTCTGTTGTTTTAAAAATAACTTCATTAGAAACGACGTAAACAATATCTGGATTTGTTGGAGCAATTTTGATATCCCAAACGGTAACGATTGGATCATTAAAAGAAGTGAAAGACCAAGTCAGTCCTTTGTCGGTTGTTTTAAAAATACCACCGGATTCTGTACCTGCAAATAAAATATCAGGATTGGAAACCGATTGATCAAGACAATAGATATTGGCTTGCCACGATACTGGAAAACCTCCTTGCTCACTTTCGTTATAGGTTTCAAAAGGACCAATGTTTACCCAAGGCGTTAGCATGTTGCTGTTGGGGGTAGAAGGTCCAAGGTTCTGAGTAGTATAATTTTTAGGACGAATGAATCCCGTGTTATCAATATCAAATTCAATCGTATTTCGCCAATGCTTATAATTCTGCGTATGAATATTTTTTTCGAAAGGATTAGATCTATAAAATTGATAGTATTCGAAATCTACTTCCCTGATATTCGGATCTTCGCTATACATTTTCTTGGCCCATTCAGGAGTGTCCTCATTTAAGGTAGGAATGGTTTTGAAATAATGATCTTTGTTTTGACTAAATAACAAAGAACTTTGAAATAGAAGAATAGTAAATAATAATAGATTTTTCATACGAAAAGTGTAGAGGTGAATATTTGAGAAACTATTTCGAGATTAGGATGTTGTAAAAATACAAAATTTAAATATACTCGTACTGCTAGCCAAAAAAAATTAACTACTACCTAGTGTAAGAGCGAAATTTATTTCACAAGTTGATTTTATTTCATTTTTGAGGTGCCTAACTCTTAGTTTTCAATTCAAATATTATAAAAATTAGTAAGTTTGCAGATAATATAATTTGAACAATGAGAAAGAATCGAACACTGATAATTGCATTAATCCTATTGGGGATAGGTTGCCTGTCTTTTATGTTTATTTTTAATAAAGATAAAACGGTAAACCCAACGCCTACTTCGCTTGATCAGCCACTCTTTTCTAAGGTGCCGAGTGAGCATAGTCAAATCCTTTTTCAGAATAAAATCCAGGAAACAAACCTCGTCAACTATTTTAAATACGAATACCTTTATAATGGAGGTGGAGTATCTATTGGTGATGTCAATAATGATGGATTACCGGATATTTATTTTACAGGGAATATGACTTCAAATAGATTATACCTGAACAAGGGAGATTTGAAATTTGAGGAAGTTACGGCAAAAGCAAAAGCTTCTTATCTAAACGATTGGTGTACTGGTGTGACCATGGTTGATATCAATAATGATGGATGGTTAGACATATACGTAAGTGCTTCTGGTTATTATAAAGATCCAGAAGTTAGAAGAAATATCTTGTTTGTTAATAATGGAGACGCACCTTCTAATAATGGTATTCCAACCTTTACAGACAAAGCCGCTGATCTAGGAATTAATGATGTTGGGTTTTCTATTCAATCCGTATTTTTTGATTATGACAATGATGGTGATTTAGATTTGTATGTAGCCAATCATCCTAATCTATTTCGGGAAAGTGCTACGGAGGTTTTAAAGAAAGTAAAAGCACCTCCTGTTGAAAATAGTGATCGCTTATATCGAAATGATTCTGAAGGTGGAAATATCAAATTTACAGAGGTGTCTAATCAAGCGGGAATCATTAATTACAGTCATACATTAGGAGTCGTGGCCAGTGATTTTGATCAGGACGGTTGGATCGATATTTATACTTCTAATGATTACCAAGATCCTGATTATTTGTATAAAAATATGGGAGATGGTACGTTTGTAAATGTCATTGACAAATCGATGAAACACATGGCGAAGTTTAGCATGGGCGTTGATGCCAGCGATTTTAATAATGATGGTTGGACAGATATTTTTGCGGTAGAGATGATGGCGGAAGATAACAAAAGGCAAAAGACTAATATGGCTCCGATGAATCCTCAAGAGTTTGAAAGTGTGGTGAGTATCGGATTTGGGTATCAGTATATGCACAATGCTTTGCAATTGAATAATGGGGTTTTAGAACAAGGAGGTCGTAAAAGTGATTTGACTTTTAGTGAAATTTCATACTTATCAGGAGTAGCGACTACCGACTGGAGTTGGAGTCCACTTTTTGCTGATTTTGATAATGATGGCTGGAAAGATTTATTCATCACCAATGGATATCGTAGAGACGTATTAGATAAAGATTTTAATAAGAAGTTAAAAGAGCTTTTAAAAGATGGAAAGGCAACTTATGATAAGATTGAATCAAAAATTCCTGGGTCCACTTTACCAAATTATATATTTAAAAATAATGGAGACCTCACTTTTTCTAAAAAATCAGAAGAATGGAACATTGGAGATTTAGTAAATTCTAATGGAGCTGCTTATGCTGATTTAGATTTAGACGGTGACCTGGATTTAGTAATTAATAATATAGACACTCTGGCTTTTGTTTATAAAAACAATAGTGTTAAAAATAATTATCTAAGAATTAAACTCACCTCAAATAATACAAACCGTCTTGGGCTAGGAGCTAAAGTTGAAGTAACAACCGCTGATGGATTAACCCAGTATCAAGAGTTTACGATAACTCGGGGCTACCAATCTTCTGTAGAACCAATCCTGCATTTTGGCTTAGGACAAAATAAAATAGTCAAGGAAGTTAAAGTTCAATGGTCTCCAAACACGACAACTATTTTAAAAGAAGTAAAAGCAAATCAAGTAGTAGAAATTTTAGATACAGAAGCTAAAACGATTGTAGAGAAAAAGAATTCAACAACTAAGATTTTTCAAGAAGCCAATGCTAAATATAATCTTACTCATCAACATCAAGAGACGATCAAAGATGATTATGCTAAACAAGTTTTGCTACCTCACAAATTATCTCAAAATGGTCCAAGCTTAGCAGTTGCAGATGTAAATGGAGACGGCTTAGATGATTTTTATATTGGAGGGAGTGCTGGTTTTTCTGGGACACTACAAATTCAAAAAGCGGATGGTACTTTTATTACAAAAAGTATCAGCCAATTCGTAGATCACAAATCCTTCGAAGATATGGGAGCCTTGCTTTTTGATGCAGATCAGGATGGAGACCATGACCTTCTCGTGCTTAGTGGGAGTTATGAATTTAAAGAAGGATCTGAATTATTAACTAATCGATTGTATTTCAATGATGGTCAAGGTGATTTTACTTATCAGGCTGATGCCCTGCCAGAGATGAAAGCTAGTGGTTCTTGTGTAGTAGCTGGAGATTATGATCAAGATGGTGATTTGGATTTGTTCATCGGAGGTCGAGTCGTTTCTGGAAAATACCCGATGGCTCCGGAGAGTTTTTTATTAGAAAATACGAACGGAAAGTTTAAAGATATTTCAGAAAGTGTTGCTGACTTTTCTAGAATGGGAATGGTGACGAGTGCATTGTGGACGGATTACGATGATGACGATGATTTGGATTTGATCTGTGTAGGAGAGTGGATGCCGATCACTATTTTTTCAAATAATGATGGTTCTTTTAAGAAATCAACAATTCCGAATTCTACAGGATGGTGGAATAGTATATCAGGTGGCGATGTGGACAATGATGGCGATACGGATTATATTCTTGGAAATTTAGGAACGAATAGTAAAAATAAAGCTTCGGTTGAACATCCGTTTCATGTCTATGGAGATGATTTTGATAATAATGGAAATTTCGATATCGTATTAGGGTATTACTATGAAGGGACACAATATCCAGTACGTGGATTACAATGTTCCTCTGAACAAATGCCTGAGCTGAAAAAGAAAATCCCCACTTATGATATATTTGGAAGTTCGACCATTGACGATATCTATGGTAGTGGAAACCTAGAGCAATCTCTTCATTTGGAAGCGACTATTTTTGAATCTGCTATTCTTTTAAACAAAGGAGGCTCCTTTGATTTACAAACTTTACCTAATCAAGCGCAGTTTGCACCAATTAATGGAACTATTATAGAAGATTTGGACTCGGATGGCTGCCTTGATGTGTTATTAGTGGGCAATCAATATCCGGTTGAAGTTGAAACGGGGAGATATGATGCGATGAAAGGTTTATTTTTAAAAGGAGATTGCAAAGGAGTATTCAGTCCGGCGTCTTATGCGGAATCCGGATTTTTAGTGGATGGAGACGCGAAAGCAATGAGTATGATTGCGATAGGAGAAAGTAATCAGGTAGCGATTCTGGTTACGCTTAATCAAGGAACTACCAAAATTTTTGAATGGAACCAGGCTGATTTTGAAGTTGAACGTTTAGAAAAAGATATAAATACGGTTTCTTTACCAAATGGAAAACAACGAAAATACGAGTATTATTGGGGGAGTGGTTATTTAAGTCAACATTCCAGAGTGATTTTGAAGTGAATTTATAGTTAAGTACTTCTTGTGCTCTCTGCATTTTGTATATAAGGTTATTTACGTAGTTTTTGTAAGATTTATGGGTACGTATTGTCAGAGCAGATACAAGCTTCGATACTCAAATTATACTCAAATAGTCAAAAAAGAATACGTAAAACATACTCATTTTAAGAAAATTTCAATTTCCCTAAACAATACTTTAAAGTGACCGTTAAAATATTAGTAAAATCCATAATTTAGAGTACTTTTGTGTTAGTTGACAGACAAATCTCATTGTTGAATTCTCACTTACTTACCAAGCGAAAACCACGAAAGAGGGCAAAAGCGGTATGCCGCTTCCAAATGCTTGGAATTTTAAATAGGACCTTTACCAAATTTTATCAATTTATAAATAATCGGTTCTTTCAAAGAACCATATAAACCTTATTTTTTAAACGTATAATCATTAAATTATGAAAAAAAGTTTACTACTAGCATTTGCTTTATTATTTACAGTAGCAAGTGTTAACGCACAAAGAGTTTTATTAGATTTTGAGACGGAATCTCAAATGCATGGTCAGTGTTTCGGTGATGGTACTCCGGATAACCAAGATTGTCACTCTTCAATTGCCAATCCAGCTATGGGAGGAACCAATTCTTCTGCAAATGTTGGAACATTCATCGAGCCAGCAGCTGGAGAAAATTGGATGGGAACTTATTTCGACATCGTAAATGGTGGAGATATAAATGTAGCTGACAATTCTGTATTCTGTGCTGATGTATGGGTACCTGCTGGATCTGGAGCTCCTTTTACTTTTAAATTAGAAGAAAAAGATGGTGATGTTACAGTTAATGAACTTGAAGGTCTTCGAGTTATGCCTTCTGCTGAAGGAGAATGGGTAACGGTATGTGATAACCTAGAGAATTATCCTGGTACAATAGCTAACCGTTTGGTTCTTTTCTTCAACATTGATGAAGTTCCTGCAGCAGCAACTACTTATTATTTTGATAATGTACAACAGGGAATGCCTACAAGTGTTGGTGGATTGATTCAGGAAAAGAATTTGAAAATTTTCCCAAATCCAGCGACTAACAACTTGTTTTTCGAGGCAAACGATGCTGAGCCTATGACAATCACTGTAACTGACCTTGCTGGTCGTGAAGTAATCCGTCACAATAGCTTCATTGGTAACAATATCAAAGTTGCTGATTTGGCTGAAGGTCTTTATATAATTACTTTCTTAGAAGAGTCTACTGGACGTTTCGGTAGTACTAAATTTGCTAAAAACTAATTAGTAATAAAAAATTATTAACAGGCTGGGTTTAGGTTCAGTTTGTTTTATAAAAGAGGTATTCGATCTTAGATGCTCAGAATTTCTGAAAATCTAAGGACGGATACCTTTTTGTTATTTAGGGCTGAAGAAGAATTTGGTTTTGGTTTCACAGATTTCTAGCTATTGAGCTTCTTTCTCTTTGAAGAGAAGGGGAATGAATTCTGCTTGAAAAAGAAAAAGAAAAAGAAAAAAGGAGATGAGTTTTTTAGAAAAGGATTTATGAACAAGGATTAAGGAATAGCGATATTTGAAGTTAACTACATGCTCAATTCCAAATCTAAGGACGGATACCTTTTTGTTGTTACCCTCACCTGATCAGACAGAGGCGAATAGTAGAAAGTGGAATTTTTTGAATAGAATTGCTAATGTTTTATTTCTGATGATTCCTTCGCAAATCAGAAATCGCTACTCCTTGTTCTGAGATCGAAATTGATTTAGGAACAAAGATCAACGAATAAAGATTTTAGAAGTTAAGAGCCCTCACTCACCCCCTCACTCCTGAATCAAAACAAACTTATAGCCTATACCTCTTACCGAATGAAAGTAGCCAGGATTCCGAGGATCCTCTTCAAAATATTTTCGAAAGGAAAGAATGAAATTGTCGATCGTTCGAGTAGAAGGGTAGACGTCGTAACCCCAGACGGATTGTAAAATTTGTTGTCGAGAAACCACTTCGTTTTTACGATCAATCAAAAGCTTAAGAAGCATCGCTTCTTTTTTCGTCAAATTAAAATCTCCTTTAGTACCTCTAGCTTCGTAGGTTTTGAAATTGATTTGGTTGGTTCCAAAGTCATAAATCTCGGGAGTATTTTCTGGAGATTTGACAGATCTTTTGATTAGGTTATTGACACGTAGTAATAACTCCTCTAGATTGAAAGGTTTTGTCAAATAATCATCAGCACCTTTTTTTAGACCAGTGATTCTATCAGGCGCCGTATCTTTTGCTGTTAGGAAAATAATCGGTACGTCAAGGTTAGTTAAGCGGACTTGCTCACAAATTTGAAAGCCATCGATCTCGGGTAGCATAACATCCAAAATCAACAGATCAAAGTGTTGTTCATGAAAAAACTTAATAGCCTCTCTACCATTTCCAGTAGGAACGACCTCATAGTCCTCCATTTCTAGATTTAGTTTTACAACATCTCTAATATTTTCTTCATCTTCGACTAACAATATTCGCATGTGTACAGTTTTTTAACAAATTACTTAATTCCTCACCTCTCACTTTTAACCTCTCCCCCCTGAATCAAATCTCCATACTACTCATTTCTTCTTCAAAGTGACTATTCGCAGGAAGTTCAATCCTGAAGATAGAACCTTGGGGATGATTGTCTAAGATAGTAATATTTCCATCATGAGCTTTTATAATTTCATTGACGATAAATAAACCGAGACCAGTGCCTTTGGTGTTTCGAGTATCCTCAGAGCCTATTCTATAAAACTTTTCAAAAACCTTTTTCTTTTCCTTGTCTTCGATTCCAAGCCCTTGATCTGCAATGTCAATTATGATTTTATCTTCATCAGCTTTTAAAAGAATATCAATTTTTGCAGGTTTGGGAGAATATTTTAAAGCGTTTTCAATCAGATTAATCAAGGTAGAGGTAATCCCCAGTTTGTCACCTTCAATAAAAATATCTAAAGGTTCACTCTTTACATTAAAGGAAGCTTCTGAAAATTTAATTTTTAACTTCGAAACAATGTCATGTACGGATTCTGTCAAAGGTATAGGCTCATTTAACGGCTGGTAAGTGGTTTCGATTTTAGCAGCTAAAAGCAAGTCATTGACAAGAGTCGTGAGTCGATCCGTTTCTTGTAGTGCACTATTGGTAAATTTATTTCTGATCTCTGGTTTTAATTCTCTTTTTTGAAAAGTTTCTAATATCAAACGAATCGAAGACAAGGGAGATTTTAATTCATGAGTAATCGATAACAAAAAATTTCTTTGCTGATTAGCAAGAACAATCTCTTTATTATATCCTCGATTAATTAACCAAACTCCAATGACTAGACTAATGACAAAAACAATTGCTTCTCCGAGGATCATCCATTCTTGTCTTTCATACTTTTTCTTTAGGTCCAGATAATCTGCTTGCTGATAAAACTCAGCATTGTTCTTTATCTCTTTCTTAGCAATCATGACAAGTCTCATGTTATCCGTTTTTGCAAGAAAGGCATCTTTGTTTTTTGTATAAAGCAATACCGACCACCAAGCAAATGCAATGAGCATGTACGCAATCACAATAAGTGACAAAAGTCTGAGTGGTAAGTATTTTTTCAAATTTAGTGGCTTAGTTAATTAGTTAAAAATTATTTTAAATTGCTTATAAACTACTTAACAATATTTTGAAACAAAAGTTAAGCTAATCCACTAATCACCAAAAACCACATCCAAAGCTTCACAAATATATCCAGCAGCTTCCTTCAAATCTTCCATTTTATGAGCTGCCGAAACAAAGCCTACTTCATAGCCAGAAGGCCCAAGGTAAACACCACGTTGTAATAATTCATGATGCAAAACCTTAAATTTTTCCATACTCTCTGAATCAATATCATCAGCAGTCATTATACGTTCTTTTGTAAAAGCAATCCAAAAGATAGAACCAATATTAGGAATACTTAATTCATATCCTTTTTGGTCAGCATAATCTAAAACGATCTGGATAAAAGCTTTAGTTTTTGTTTCTAGATTCTCATAAAAATCTTTTTCCAAAAGCTGTTGCAATGCTGCGTATCCTGCTGACATAGCAACGGGATTTGCGGAAAGCGTTCCTGCTTGATAAACTGGGCCATCAGGAGCAATATGGCTCATGATTTCAGCATTGGCTCCGTAAGCACCAACAGGCATTCCACCACCGATGATTTTACCATAAGTAATGATATCCGGTTTAATATTATAATAACCCGCCGCTCCTTCAATACCGATTCTAAAACCATTAATCACTTCATCGAAAATAAGCATCGCTCCGTATTTATAACACTTCAATCTCAGGCATTCTAAAAACGATTTATCTTGAATTAATAAACCATTATTTGCAGGAACAGGTTCGACAATAATAGCTGCAATATCATCTCCGTATTTTTCCATAGTCTCACTCAATGCTTTAGGATCATTGAGCGGAAGGACGATAGTCTCATTTGCAAAAGATTCGGGAATACCCGCAGAAGTACTTACTCCAAAAGTGGCCAATCCACTTCCTGCTTTCACCAATAGCGAGTCTACATGTCCATGATAACAACCATCAAATTTGATGATTTTATTTCGTCCAGTAACCCCTCTTGCCAATCGAATCGCAGACATAACTGCTTCGGTTCCAGAACTTACGAATCTAATCTTTTCAATATAACGATTATTATCAAGGATCAGTTTTCCCAATTGATTTCCTAGCTTACTAGGAGCTCCAAAAGAGGTTCCTTTTTTTACCGTTTCGATCACAAAATCTCTAATCTTCTGATTGTTATGGCCAAGGATTAATGGTCCCCAAGAACAGCAAAAATCAATGAAGCTATTATCATCTTCATCAACAATACGGCAACCATTTCCTTCTTTAATGAAAAGAGGAGGTCCTGAGACAGATTTAAATGCTCTGACCGGAGAGTTAACTCCTCCAGGGAAATATTGCTTTGCTTCTTCAAAAAGTGCAGCAGATTTGCTACGATCAATCGTTTTCTCTTTTTTCATAGTACAAATTTAATGATTCGCGGGTCTTTTTTAGTCAAATTGAGGTAAAGATCAATTTTTGTTGAGCAAAAATTGATAGTGAGAGGATTCCCGATTTATCGGAATAGTGGGGAATTGCCTACGGCAATAGTGTAAAGTCCAAATCGCTACGCTTTTGGAAGAGGTAGATTCGACAAGATCGAATAGTATAATATACCCAGTGCACCACTATTCACCGCAGGTGAATCCCAACACTACCACCGCTAAGTGATCCCTAACTAATATCGCTGCAGGTGCCCCCTCATTAAGCAACAACTAAAAATTATCAACGTTAAATATCCCAAAACATCGAAACACTATGTCTCTTTCAGAAAAAGTAGTTCAAGAAACCGCACAATCTTTTTTATATCATCGTTATCGGAAAAAGGCGAGAAAGGGAAAAATATTTTCTAAAATGGAAGCGCGTACTCGTAGAGAGTATGGAGGTAAACGAGCGGATGGTCTCCTAGCTTTTAATCATTATATCCTCGGTCCTTATGCTGTGTCAATGGAAGCGAAATCTTTTAAAACACTTGCGTCCATGAAGCCAACCAGAAATGCTAATCTATTAATCTGGAATAGCTTTAAAGCTGGATTATTATGCTGTATTCTGAGTGGGATGTTTTTTGCTTTTTATCGATTAGATGATGGATTTATGCAAATTCTTTTACCTGTCAATACCTTAGTTTGTACCGCAATGATCTATGGCTTTTTTACTTCAAATAGCTATCGCCACAAAACAGTGAATGTTATCAAACAATTAAATCAATATCCAGCAAATGAACGTTGGTTAGCGTTTTCAAAAGATAGTCTAAAATCGCTTCCAAAGGATAAATTGAAAAAGCTAGATAAGATTTGTAAATATAAAGGAATCGGAATTATTGTCGTTACTAAAAAGGGTAGGGCAGAAGTGCATCGCTCGGCTTCGATGCGATGGAAATGGTTCGGAGATTTTATAAAATATTATAGTAGCGAAAAAAAAATCAGGCAAGCGATAGATTAAAATTTACATTAAAAAACGTAATTGATTTTAGTCTCCAATCCAAAGCTATTCATTGGAGTTAGATGATGATCGTCTAAAGTATAAACCTTAAGTCTTCTATTCATTTCGATGTCTATTCTAAAATGTCTACTCAGGTCGTAAGTAAGTCCTGCACCATAGATTCCTCTAAGGGATAGACTCATTAAGGAGGTTTGTGAAAGACCTATAAAAAAATTATCTCCTTCTTGCTTTTTCATAGTGCTTAGACTCGTCATTAATCCAACAGAAGCAAATGCTTTTAGTTTTTTCTTGCCAAGGTATATTTGACCACTAATTGGAAGGTCAATAATATTATGGTGATCCTCCTCTGGAACAATATAAATATCTACAATCAAAAAACCTGGATTAAAAGAAGTAATATAGTCTTCCATCCTAGAATAGAAAATCTCTGCACTATAGTCTTCCATCCTAGAATAGAAAATCCCTGCACTAAAAGCAAAAGAATTTCGTGTTTCTGAATATTCTAATCCAACAATTGCTCCATGTGAATACTTGTCGTTAGAATAAGAAGTTCGATTTTCAAAAGTTTCATAAGAAACGGAGAAACCAAGCATTGCTTTTTTGTCTTGGGCATGTAGATTAGCAAAGACTAAGAAAAGAAAAGATAAAAGGAGTACTTGTTTTTTCATGTTGCTAGAATGTATAGGAGACAAAAAGATTCGGTCTTGATCTAAAGATAAAATTTTGTTCTGATTCCTCTTTAATAGGAAAGAATAAATTCGTTCTATGGTATAAACCTATTTTAAAATGCTCGAAAACAACCCTATTGATTGAGAGTCCAAATGAGAACCCTAGATAATTTACTGGGTAGTCCTCGAAATCTAAGATACTTTGCTCAGGGCGGACAGCTTCATAAAACCTTTCATGAGTATTTAAAAAAGCAAGCCCAAGATCGAGGTCTATATCTACTGATTTAAAACGATTAATTTGCGTTCTTCCAAGTATATCCACTTGGTAGGTTCTTTGATTACCAAAGCTTGAGCGATCATTAAAGGTAACCGCAGGACGGATACCAAAAGCATGCTTGGCAGTGAAATTTCTAAAATAGTTTAAGCCAATTCCTGAGACAAAAACATCATTTTGAAAAAAGGAGAAATCAACAGAAATCTCATTATCCTGTGCAGATATCGTTCCGGTCAAAAAAAATAAAACTATTATCGTAAATGCTTTTTTCATACAATCTGAATTAAAATTTCACACCTAAACTAACATTTAAATTCGAACGTTGACTTTTCTTGTTTGTGATTTTTTCATTGGTGGTTCTGTAAAGATTGAGGCCATAACCAATTCCTATAATAAAAACATCTTTGATCGTATAATCAATATTTATTGCAGAAGCTAAACCATAGTGGTTACTTTTAAACCATTTTTGGCCAGGATGATCTTGCACAAATTTTGCATCAAAAGGGTAGTAGTCAAGAACACCACAGAATATTACTCCAGTATTAATTCGATTTATTTCTTCATGCACATTGGGGTTGTCAATTAATTCTGTGTAGTTCCTAAGGACAGACAGTCCCAGTTCTCCCATTAGACGGAAATTAGATTTTTCAATAAAGGTGATTCTATTAACCAAGTCAAAACTTAACGAATTAGACTTGATTGGGAAATAATTATCTCCATTCGAGTTAAAGTTAAGATTGCTTTTAAAAGCCAGAGCGGTTTTGTTACTGACATATTTGTAATAACTCAGAGCCATCCCTTTACCATAATTATCATTTTTTAATGATGATTGATCAGAGACCATAAATTCACTGCTTTGCGCAAAAAGGGAAAAAGAGAGAAAGGTGAAAACGATTAATAATATATTTTTCATGACTTAGATTTTTATGCCTAGATTAATACTTATGTTTGAACGCCTAGATTTTTTATTCACCACATTTTCCTTTGTTGTTCTATAAAAACCATAGCTATAACTAGCTCCAATGATGAACTTACTCTTTATAGTATAATCAATACTCACCGCCGAAGTTAAACCATAATGATCACTTTTGTACCATTTTTGGTCTGGATGATCTTCTTTGAATTTTGTACCCCTAAAAGAAGATTCAAGCCCGGTTCCGCAGAAGAAAAAGCCATCTTCTATATGATTATTAACCATTTCTTCATAACTTATAAGTTCGGTGTAATTCCGGAATATTGAAATTCCAAATTCCCCCATCACCCTAATCTTATGTCTTTGCAAAAACGTTCGTCTACTGGTTGCGTCAAGTCCTACAGAACGAAATCTTGAAGAGTAACCGGGCTGCCGATACTGGTTGGCATTTATCTTAATTCCAAGTGCAGATTTGTTACTCGTATTTCTATAAAAGCTCATCGCCATCCCGTTTATAGGATCAGATTTTAGTACATCATTGGGTCGATTGATCGATTGATAAGAGATCATGAATTCATTGCTTTGCGCAAAGATCGAAAAAGAAAAAAAGGTAAAGACGAATAAAAAAATATTTTTCATAACTTAAAATTTGGTTCTAGATGAATTCATTTGGTCAAATCGGATTAGGGATTTTCAAAATTTGGTAAATCTAGCATCCTCTTCATATAAGAGACCAAATAGATTCACTTTGCACTTAAAATTTATATCCTAAAAGAAAATTTAGATGACCTAGTCTTTTATTGGTGTCCGCTAATTCCGGTTCATTATTAAAATAAGTCTTCAAGTTAAAAGCTAATCCTGTATGTAAGCCTTTGAAAATTCGAAAGTCAATCCCTAGTCCTCCAACAAACCCAAGATGAGTCGTTCGAGTTTTTTGTTCGTGAAAAGGAAAATTATCAACAGGAGGGAGACAGTAACAAAAATCAGTAATATGTTCAAAACTAAAAACCCTCATAGCGGAAACACCTAACTCCGTCCAAAATCTAACCTTGTTTTTTTTGCTAAAATACCATCGATTCAAGAGGTCTAAGCCACCGGCGTTAGTATTTTGGTAATCATAACCATTGTCATTTTTAGACCATTGGAAGTTTGCTCGGAGCCCTAAAGCTCGAGTCGTTCCCACGTTTCTAAAATAACTCAAAGAAACATGATCGCTAAAAGCATTAAAGCTTTTTATTTGGTAAGAAATGTTAAGCTCATTCTTTTGAGCTACAGCAGCCATACTTGAAAAGAGAAATAAAAAGAGTATAGTTTTTTTCATAAGCTATTAATAACCTTAATGATTTACAATAAGACTCACGAAAATAAACCACCAAAGGTTGGGTCACAACAATAAAAAGAATCTATCTATTGCCGTAGGCAATTCCCTCACTATCCGACGCAGGAGGACCAAAAATCACTCAATCAAGTTTATCAATGTACGATAATCATCAAAAGGTGCATCGCCACTTTTCATTTCTAGTAATTCAAGGAGTTCCTCACCATAAGTTTCTTCAATTTCTCCGACCGTTTGTTCTGTTCTAATCTCCAGCATACCCTTTTTCAATTGAGCCATTCGCCATTCAAAAGTCGCTTCCATTTTTTGCCAGATTCGCTGATTCACTTCAAGATGATCACTCTCTGGAGCCGCTCCCGAAATCTCTTTAAATGCGAGATTGTTTCGGGCAATTGCTTTTCCATTTTCAATAATAAAATATGCCGTATGAGCCCAGCTATCATCACCAGTCAATAATCGAGAATAAGTAATCAACTGAAGATCTTCTTCATTACGAATAACTCGCTCTCGCCAAGCACCGCCACGCCATTTCAAATCAATGACCATTTTTTCATTTCCTCTTTCAAGAACAATATCGGCTTTCCCTTTTACAGGAATACCCAAAAAATTACCTCCGATTTTCATTTCAGTTTCTTGGACAGACCAACCATTATTTTTAATCAATACTAGTAAACTCCAGATGGCATATTTTACTTTATTAATAAAAGCGACTCGTTCTGGTTCTCGACCATACAGTAAAAGAACAGCTCCTTCCTTAGATAATAAAGAATAAGTATTATCATCAACCCACTGCTCAACCTGGTTTCTTGACCAATCGATAACACCTTCTGTAGAAAAGAAGAGTTCGAAAAATCGATGAGATAAATTTCCCATCAAGGTGACATCTTTTACAATACTTAAGATGCTCGACTTTCTAAGTTTGATCTTATGTCTAAACATCCATTGATAAGGATAATAAAAAAGACTATCCAAGCTCGTAAAAGTTTCTTCCGCTCTTTGGTCTAATTTATCAGCTTTGTCAATATGGATGAATGGTTTAGGTTTACCTAATTGACGGTAATCAAGGGCTTCTAATTTGGGAATATTAAAATAAGTGTCTAAACAATTATCAATATTGGTTTGGTCATTTACATGAAAAGTAATAGGAGAAAGGTCTTCAAAAGTCGCTTGCAATTCATCGTAGAGAGGATGAGGAAAAACAGCAGAGCCATCTACTTTTTCTGGAATAATGAGGAAGGCACGGCCTTGCGTTTGCAAAATAGCTCTCGGCCTTTGCCAGAGCAATAAACTATTTTCATCTTGAGGACTTTGTAGATGAATGTTTTTATCTGCTAAATATTTAAATTCCTTTTCATACCAGTTTGAAAAAAAATGTTCTTGTTCTAAACTGGAAAAATTCCACCAGACGAGCTCTTCCGTTGGAGCGATAACTGCACTAGAGTTGTAAACAAATGGAAGGTGACCAAGAGCTGTTTCAGTAAAGGAAACCGGAGATGACTTGTAGATGGTTCGGACAATACGTTCCAGTTCTAGATTGCTCAATTCATTATCACTTTCTGGAAGTGCTTCAAGGAGATCCACAATGCGTTTGGCTTGTTCCCCTAAAACAATAAAAGAACTATTTTTTAGACTTCGTTCCTCAATAACTTCTCTAACCCAAGAACTGATAAAAGCAAAAATTTTAATCACCTCAGTTTTAGGAACGGTCTTGCTAGCATCATATCGTTTGCGACCAAACCAAAATTCATATTCGTCTTTTATTTTTTTTACATTGATTGATTTGTCATGCTCTGCTCTTTCACTTAGGTCTTTAAAAAAGAAACCAATTTGGCTATTCCAGGTTTGGCTGTTCAATCCTGGATTTTGAGCCATCACATTAGCAATCACTTCTGCCAGTTCATCATCCAGTGGCTTTAGCGAAAGTGAAACAAATTCCATGATTTTGTATGGATCAATTGGATGCCAAAGGAATGCGGAAGCGAGTTTTAGGATTTGTAAACTTGGCCTTGCCAAGCTCGCCGATAATATCCCAAAACTAGGAAGCCCTTCTTGCAAAACTGCGTTGTCAAGTGCTCTGTTTTTTTCAGGAATGAGACAGACCGGTTTGATTTTGTTGGATTCCAATAGCTTCGCTAAAAAAGTGGCAGCCTCTGTTTCTCGTTTCGCTTTTAGGATGAAAAGAGAACCATCTGCAACAACTTTAGCTTTACCTGATTTATTTTTTCTAAGCAAGAAGTTTTTAAAAACGTCTAAGTCTGTGTTACCTTTTACAATTACATCAGGTAGTGGAGCGATTTTGACTTTTTGATTTTTTAAAAGATCAAAAAGTTGTTGATAATGACTCGGTAAAATATCTAAAGGCTCATTATGGAAAATAGAATGGATAGGATGGCTTCTTGTTTTTAAATATTCTAAAACATCAATAAAACGGTCGGCGAATCCATGGGAAATTCCTTTTTCACTATTGTGTATAATTTTCTCGATTTCTGAAAGCGTTTGCAGTCGGGGAGGAGTATCTGCATTAGTTTGAAAATCCCATCCAGCAAGCTTTACTTGATCTCTAAGTTGTAATAAACGAGCAGCAGTAGCTAATTGATCTGCTTCAAAAGATCGTTGATAGAAAGCATCAGAATTAGTCTTTAGATGTTTTCGAATCGCTTGACGAAATTCTTCAATACGGATATGCTCATTATCTGTCGGATGACCGATTAAACCTAGATGCGATTCTAGCATCTGGATCAATCCCTGAGGGCCAAAGTAATGGACGCCTCCTTCTGTTCCAATTGCCTTAGGATAAACCTCTTCTTCAAACTGTAAACCAAAATATATTTTCATAAACTCAATTATCAATTATCAATTATCAATCCCCAATTATCAGTTTTTACAAGAGGTAAAGCTTCGACCATCCGCCCTTCTTATTTTTTCACTTCTTCACCAAACGGCCTTATGTCAAACACAAAGATAGAATTATTAAAATCCCCCATGGGGTAGGTCAAGACTTCTTGAAGATTTTCTTTTTCTAAATATTTCTTATTGTGAATGAGTAAGTATTTAGCTCCGGCTTTGGCACATTGTTTTACTCTGGCAGTATGCATTTCTCCTCCGAGATATAACTCAGACCAGCCAAGAAGGTTATAGTGGTATAAAGTGTTGTTTGGACTCGTATCAGGAGCGGTGACTACTTTCTCAGGATACTGGATACCCAAGTCTTTTAGAAATGCATGTAATTCTTTTGTCTTATAAAGATCAGGATTGAAATAATTCATGAAAACATTTTTCTGATCATAACGAAAGTCTAAAATCTCCTTTGCATAATTGGTATTAAAAGCTACAAGCGCTAAAAGTGCTATTCTGAAAATCCAATTATTAAATATTTTAGGTAAACGTTTTTTTATAAAAAGAATAAAAATCCCCATGATTAAAATAGGAACTAAAATCATTTCGATTACATAATAATCGTGTCCTTCAAACTGTCTAAACCACAACATAAAAAAAGCAAAGCATCCGGTAATCATAGCAACAAAGCTTAAGTATAAAATCGACTTGTGCCATCGTGGACTTATTAAAATAAATGCCCCTATCGCTACTAATCCTCGAAAGGTGTACAGGTGAAGATATGAAGGAAACCAAACTAATTTAATGCGTTCGAAAATACGATGTTGCTCTCCTCCGTCAATACTCCAATAGGGACGGGTTTTAGAGAGGAAATAACTTGTTTTATGAATCTCATTATAATGATCTGCCCAAAGCTTCCATAAAAATATCATTCCGATTACCATTAAGAAACCAGGAATAAATCTAGTGGCTTTTTCAAATATTCGGTTGTGGTCAATCTTTTTAAATAAACCTAAAACATCTAAAAAGTAAAGTCCAATGATAACGACAAAACTCATTAGCGCCATTATCTTGATCAGTCCAGCGAGCATATAAAAAAACATACTCCAGTAAAATAACTTGAGGGCTTTGGTTTTATAAAAACGATAAAAATACCAAATCCCGATCATCGCTAATCCTTGAGCTGGAATATTAGGTGTAAAATTGAAACTATAAAATGCAATGACAGGAGAGCTCATAACTATACCTGCAAGAATAACGGGGCTAAACCAATCTTTGGCTTCTATAGAAATGATTTTACAAATCAAAAACAAGCCTAATAAAAAAGTCAATAAACTCAATAAGCGGTAGATACCTTCATGAGGGCCAAATATTTTATAACAGATTGCTGCTGCGTAATAAAAAATGGGGGCTTCTCCAGCTCCAGTGACATAACCTTCACCTCCCATAATGAAATGCATTCTTGGCTTAAAAAAATTCAAACCATCTTGGTAGTAGTTCAAAACCAAAGATGCGGTATCTGCTTGTCTCCATTGATGTGTAGACCGAGGAGTGAACCCAAATATTTTTACATATCCATAGAAAAGACACATCACGAGCATCAGGCTTACAAAGAATATTGGAAAACGATTTTTTATGAAAAAGGATCTCATTAAGGTAAACCTGAGTTTGTATTATTTTTAATTAATATTAGTTATTAATCGAAGGACTAAAATTAAGTGAGAATATTTCCGATTAATTCTGTCAAATTACGTAGTGTATTTTATTTATTACATTGTTTGGTCTAAAGAACTACAAAATTTCATCAAAATCAAAAAATATCAAATGAAAGCAATTGTATCTAGTCTATTCGTTTTAGTTGCGCTATGTTTTCTGAATACCAAAGCATATGCTGTGGTAGCAGTTGAGTCTATTGGCGATGAAGTGAATGATAGCAAAAGGGACGCATCAAACCTAAAAAAAGATCTTTCTTCAAGAAAACAAAAGAGATTTAATAAAAGAAATCAAAAGTTTAAAAAGAAATTAAAGAAAATTTTTTCGAAGAATAAGGAAGCAGCTATCGATGCTGATATTATAGAAGATGGAAGATTTAGACTTGGGGTAGTTGTTTTTGCGGCAGGTCTAGCGGTTTTGTTATTGGGAGCCCTATTTATTGGATTTGGAGGATTTATTATTTGGGTTGGGAGATTAGGAGCATTAATCGGATTGATTTTGATGGTATGGGCACTTATTGAAAATTCTTAAGTATATTTTTTAAGATTGATTGTTTCAATAGTCGTTGTTCTTTCAAATAAACCAATTGGGTATTCTTTGTACTATTTTTACTTTAATAGTTCAGAGTTCGTTCTGCGTAACATCAGTTAAATATGTGATAGAATCCGTTTGTTCCACGAAATATCTTAGAGGTTACTCAGAGACTATTTTGTTCTCTTATTTCTTAGATATTAAAAACAAAACTCTGTAAACATTTAAGGCTCAGGAACATGATGTTCCTGAGCCTTAAAAATATTATGGTTGAAAAGTTTTTACTTTAAATAATAACTATCCTCCAGTCTCCTGACGAAGCACTTTGATTTGACTTTCCCACAATTGCTTTTGGTCATCTACCTCATTGTCATCACAGAAATCTTCTATCTCTAGGATTGTTTCTCCAGTAACTGGAGATCGACTGAATCTAAATTCAAGGAATTCGCCTTCATCAGCATCTTCCCACTGAAAACGAACTCGTTCATCTTCTATATCATCAATCATTTCTGCAATTTCCTCAGAACCATCCCATACAAAGGTGAAAACTTCGCCAGTAATGTCAACTTCATCGCAAAACCAGCGAATTAGACAAGATGGTGTTGTTACAAATCTATATAGTATAGTTGGAGATGCTCTAAATAAAAACTCACTAATAAAAGAAACTCTTTTCATGCTTAAAAAGCGGTTGTTGAAACAAAAATGTCAGATTTCAAGATTTTAGTATACGAAAACATAGTTTCGAAACGTTAACTGTAAAATTTTGATAATCAAATTTTTAAGTCAGGTTAATGAGGTTTTTTCCCTCTAAATTGATAATACTTTGGCTCCAATAAAAAATAAATAAATGATTTTTCCAAATAAGTTGAACTATTTTAAGGAAATAAGCATTAAATTAATATAAACCCTTACAGTCGCATCCTTTTTTAAGGTAAATAAAAATGCGGTTAAACCTAAAATTACGCCAAGACTTGACTACTATCCTAAATACCCTTATTTTTGTTCATGGATTGAGAAATGATATGCCTACTATTCCTAACACCTTAAAATCTACCACATACTCTGTATGGCCTTTTCATACCTTGGCCATAGTCAACCGCGTAAAAGCAATTATACCCATCGCATATCTTCAATCGGAGAACCGAATTTCAACAAGCTTGAATAATCCACTTATTGCTTAATAAAAATTAGTTACTTGCATGAGACAACTTAAGATTACAAAATCTATTACTAACAGAGAGAGTCAGTCATTAGAGAAGTATTTACAAGAAATTGGTAAAGTTGATTTATTAACCCCCGAAGAGGAAGTAGATTTAGCAAAACGAATCAAGCAGGGCGATCAGATCGCACTTGAAAAACTTACAAAAGCTAATCTACGTTTCGTCGTTTCTGTGGCTAAACAATATCAAAACCAAGGTCTTTCTCTTAGTGATTTGATTAATGAAGGAAACTTAGGTCTTATCAAAGCCGCTCAGCGATTTGATGAAACCCGTGGATTTAAATTTATCTCCTATGCTGTTTGGTGGATTCGACAGTCAATTCTTCAAGCGCTCGCTGAGCAATCAAGAATTGTACGTTTACCACTTAATAAAGTAGGGTCTCTAAACAAAATTAACAAGGCATTCTCAGAACTAGAGCAAGAGTACGAAAGAGAACCATCTTCTGACGAACTAGCAGAATTGCTAGAAATTCCTACAGAAGAGGTTGAAACAACCCTCGGTGTCGCTGCTCGTCACGTTTCTATGGATGCACCTTTTGTAGAAGGAGAAGACAATTCCCTTTTAGATGTTTTAGAAAATGGAGCTACTCCTCAGACCGATTCAGCTTTAGAATATAAAGAGTCACTTAGAAGAGAGATCGATCGATCTTTAAGTACTCTTACTGATCGCCAATGCGATGTCATTAAGCTGTATTTTGGAATCGGAGTAGAACACCCAATGTCTTTAGAAGACATCGGAGAAAAATTTGGATTAACTAGAGAACGTGTTCGTCAAATTAAAGACAAAGCTATTAATAAGCTTAGAAACACTTCTAGAAGTAAATTATTGAAAAATTATCTAGGTGCTTAATTTTTAAGCCTAACTATAAAATAATTTTAAAGCACTTCACATTCATTGTGAGGTGCTTTTTTTTTAAATTAGATTTTAAGACCTTTGTGGCAAATTAGCAGAACGACTTATTCTGGTGATTTTGAAACCAAATTGTAAAAAGTACATAAAACCAATTAAGAAGCTTAAGGATTTTATCCTTAGCGGTTAATTAGAACCAAATTTTAGCCTAACCAAAATAAAACTTAAAATTCTATGAAAGAGAAAGAACTTCAAATCAGAAGTGAAAATGAATCCTACCTAAGCAATTGGCGAGAAAAAGAGAAAACAGCATTGGAGCTTTTACAAATCGTTGGTGAGTTACGGTTCGATAGCTCAATTGAGTTAGTTTTTTTCCGTCGAGAAATCTATGACATGCGACCGAGTGAGTTGATCGATGTTCATACGATTGGTAAAAATTACATTGAAAAACCAATTCGTATTGAAACAACCTTGTCTGTTGCTCATGCAATTGCAAATATTAAAAACCTTTCACCGTCTAAAATAGATATCGGAAAACTTTGTGCAGAGTGGATTTCTGAAGCTGCTGACTTTTCTGATATGGATGAGTTTATAACTTTTAAACTTAAAGATTTTATTGGAGTAGATAAAGGTAATCCTGAGTCTAAAGATGTTATCCTTTATGGCTTTGGTCGGATAGGAAGATTGGTTGCTAGAAGGATTGTTGCACTGACAGGAAGAGGAGAACAGTTGAGGTTGAAAGCAATCGTTCTTCGACCTAAGATGAAAGACAGGCATGAAGAAGCGAGTAAACGTGCAGCACTTTTAAAAAAGGATAGTGTACATGGAGATTTTCATGGGACAGTCGAAGTCGCTCCTGATGGATCAGCGTTAATGATTAATGGAAATCGGGTGACTTTGATCTATGCAGGTCATCCAAGTGATCTGGATTATACAGAATATGGATTAAAAGATGCGCTTGTTATCGATAATACAGGAGTGTGGAGAGATAAAGAAGAACTAAGTGTGCATTTACGTCCTGGTGTGTCACAGGTCATGCTAACAGCTCCAGGGAAAGGTATTCCAAATATTGTTTACGGTGCGAATCAGGAAATGCTTAATGTAGATGAAGATAAAATCTTTTGTGCAGCTTCGTGTACAACGAATGCTATTGCTCCTATCATGAAAGTATTGGATGAGCATTTCGAAATAACTAAAGGACATATTGAAACGATTCATGCATATACCAGCGATCAAAATCTTCTGGATAATTTTCATAAAAAACCAAGAAGGGGTAGGGGAGCTGCAACCAATATGGTATTGACGACTACTGGAGCTGCAAAAGCGGTTTCTAAAGTATTACCACATTTGGATGGAAAGTTAACAGGAAACGCGGTAAGAGTACCCACTCCCAATGTCTCTCTTGCTATTATGAATCTTTCTTTAAATAAGGATACTTCAGTGGCTGAAGTAAATGCGATTCTGAAAGAAGCTGCGATGAGTGGTTCATTGGTAGAGCAAATTCATTATAGTAATTCTACAGAATACGTATCTTCTCAAGCCGTTGGAATGACTAGTACATCTGTATTAGATGCTCCTTCTACGATTGTTTCTAATGATGGAAAAACGGTAACGATTTATGCTTGGTATGATAATGAGTTTGGCTATACTTGTCAGGTTGTGCGATTAGCGAAGCATGCAGCAAAGGTTAGACGATTTTATTATTACTAATAAAAAACGAGAGGTGAGAAGTTATATAACTCCTCACCTCTCACTTCTGATTATTTCATTCCTTACTTCTGAATTACTTCTGAATCCCTTCTCCTATTTTTACCCCTAATTTATTATTTTTTTTATCGCACTCACGTACTGAAAGGTAAGGATCGAGTTCTAAAATTATATAAGGTGTAAATTTCGTCATCTTTTGAATGCTAAGTTTTATGGTATTGGTATAACTTTCACCAGGATATAATTTACCATTAGTTTTATTTAGACCTTTACCAATAAAATCTCCATCAAAGGAAAAAGAACTTTTAGTTACTTTATCTTTTGACGACATGTAAGCATTGAGGGCCATATTTTTTTCTTTTTTCTTTCTATCTGCAATCAAAGTTGCAGGTCCCATTCCTTGATTGATAATAGTATATTTTAAGGTTACTTTTCCTTTTGATTTTTTGACAATTTTAATAGATTCAATTACTAAATCTGAGCAAGCATTTTCATCGTATTTCAAAGCTAACGATTTACTGGACGACGACATTAAAGAGTTTTCGAAGTCATCGACAGGTACTGCTTTAGTGGTTAGCGTTTCCTCTTCTTTTTCAGGGATTACAGATCTAGGACTTTCTAAATCCTCCATTACTCTTTCTACTTTTGAAATGGGGGCATTAGCCGAAGTTGAAATATCCAATTTAATGGACTGGGTTTTAGTAAGGCTACCAGCAGATACAAAAAAATCACTCCTCATAATTATCTCATCACGGATCTCCTTTGCAAAAGCAACTAGATTATGTTGTTGAAGTGTTTCATCAAAAGTAACAACAAGAGATGGCGGTGGAGCAGAAGTTTTTTCGAATAACAAATCTTTCCTACCTGTATTCACACCAATATATTCTATGTTGAGAAAAGTCTTATCCTTGGATGGAGTAACATTAATATTAGTCAATGCAAGTCGGTAGCCGATATACTCAGGGTTTTGATACGGAAATACCTCTTGAATCGAATCCAATCGATTTGCGTTTAAATTAATACTAAAAAAGATGATACTAAAAATCAGTAGAAAGTTGATTTTCATGGATACAGTTTTTCACAAAATCTCAAATAATAGGTTCCAGCGGAGGGTATTCTAGTGTGTGTATACTTGTAAAGTTGAACATGCTGGAGGGATCTAGCTCTATTACTAACGAGAAAAAGCAATTTTTATTCCATATGTATTAAGAGTATTTTGTAATCAGCTGATTATCAGTATTGAAAGGTATGAAATGTTTTAATTAACCACTACTCACTCGTGTTTATTCTCCAATGAGTAAAGGTCTATCAATACTCTCATCTAAAGAGATGAATGTTTCGGTACGTTGAATTCCTGAAATCATCTGAATTTTATCATGTAGGATATCACGCAAATGGTTCGTATCCCTACAGATAATCTTGGCGAAGATACTATAGTTTCCGGTTGTGTAATGAGCGGCAACAACCTCAGGGATTTGTTTTAATTCTTCCGCAACCTCTTCGTATAATGAACTTTTATCTAAAAATATTCCTAGAAAAGCAGTTACATCGTAACCTAATTTACTATAATCAATAGTAAGACTAGAACCCGTCACGATACCCATTTGGGTTAGTTTTTTCATTCTTACATGGACTGTTCCTCCCGAAACATGAACTTCTTCTGCGATCTTAGTAAATGGTTTGCTCGCATCCTTCATAAGAATCGCAAGTATTTTTCTATCAACTTCATCGATATCCATAAGCATAATTTTTATAAAAATTGTAGAGCAATTTCTTCTTTTGTTTACAAATCCCCAAGAATTTAAAACTTTAGTTTTGCATGTTATATACAAAGAGATCAATCGGTAATATTTCCGTATCGGTATATTTGGTTCTAGATGAATTCATTTGGTCAGATAGGATTAGAGATTTGCCAAATTTTCAAAATTTGGTAAATCTAACACCCTCTTCATATAAGAGACCTAATGGATTCACTTTGCACCTATATTTTCTAAATTACACGAGATATTGATTTATTTCTAACAATACACTGCAACGATATGGAGTTAAATGTGTTAAATAAGCATAACAGAATTATGGTCAATTTGTTTGATATGCGAAAGTTTTCATAAATAATTGACTCTAAGTAAATTATGTTGAAAACGTAGATGTTTTAAGAACCTAGATTCAATATAATATATCCCGTCGCAAAATTGGTGGACTTAGTCTAATTACTAAATGAAGAAAGGTAGATTATTAAAACTTAATGCCCAATTTATCCATAACAATAGTATTTTTGTAAAATTGGAGACCAAGAATGGTGTAAATATTATGTTTTCGATATCTTCTGTTTTTAAAAATAGTTAAAAAAACTCTATTTGGTCTCAAATTTCTTACATAACCTGACGGAATTGACAACAACAAATTTAAATTAGAAGTGAATGGTTAATCAAAGCGAACGTACCCCGAGTAAAATCAATATATTTCTTCCTTTATTACTTTCTGTATTTTTAGTTGGTGGTATGTTAATTGGTTTCAAACTCAAATCAAATACTATTGCTCCTAATGGAGAAAGCATCTCCATTTTGGCTCCTTCTGAAGCTGGTCGCTTAGAAGAACTTATTCGATATATTGATGCACGTTATGTAGATCAGGTAGATCGGGATGAGATGACAGAATCTGCTATCAATGAACTATTGAAACAGCTCGATCCACATTCTAGTTATATTTCTTCTAAAGACTTGAAAGAAGTCAATGAACAGTTAGATGGTAATTTCGAGGGTATCGGTATTGAGTTTATGATTCTTGAAGATACGATCTTGGTTGTTAGTCCAATCGTCGGAGGTCCTTCTGAGAAAAGAGGAATCTTAGCAGGAGATAAAATTGTAGAAATTGAAGATTCTATAATTGCTGGGAAAAATATCAATACAAGAGATGTTGTAAATATGCTAAAAGGAGAAAGAGGCTCAGATGTATTGATTGGTATCAAAAGGGGTGATGATCCGGAGCTTAAAAAGTTTGTGATTACTAGAGATAAAATTCCGTTGCATAGTGTAGAGGTTGGTTATATGCTAGACGAAAGGACTGGTTATATAAAAGTTAATCGTTTTAGTGCGACTACCTATAAAGAGTTTATGGAGAAGCTTGAAAAAATGGTTAAAGAAGATGGGTTAAAAGATTTAGTGATTGACCTTAGACAGAACCCTGGTGGTTATCTAAACGAAGCAACAAATATCCTCAGCCAATTATTTGTAGAAAAAGACAGACTTTTGGTTTATACAGAAGGCCGTTCGGTAAGAAGAAGTGATTATGAAACGACTGGGAAACCATTTTTTGAAATAGAAGATATTGCAGTATTGATTGATGAAGGATCTGCTTCTGCTAGTGAGATTCTTGCTGGAGCGGTTCAAGACTGGGATAGAGGAGTTGTAATAGGTCGCCGTTCTTTTGGAAAAGGCTTAGTTCAGGAGCAATATGGTTTAAAAGATGGATCAGCTCTTCGTCTAACAGTAGCAAGATATTACACGCCAACAGGGCGTTCTATTCAAAAAAACTATGACGATTTAGATGCTTATGATAAAGATGTTTATGATCGTTATGATTCTGGAGAATTGTATAATAAAGACAGTATCTCAATTGTAGATTCTACCCAGTTTTTAACTAAGATAGAGAAACGTCCAGTTTATGGAGGTGGAGGAATTACCCCGGATATTTTTATTCCGATAGATACCGTTGGACTTAGTGATTACTATTTGAAAGTTCGAGGTTTTATTCCTCAATTTGCTCATCGATTTGTGGAAGCTAACAAAAAAGATTTTGAACTTGACATGAAGACATTTGCCGAATCGTATACTGTATCAACAAAAATTCTAGATGCTTTTACGGAATATGCAAAAGGTCAAGATATAGCATTTGATGCGGATGGGTTTGAAAAGTCTAAAGACGATCTTAAACTTTCTATAAAAGCAAGGATTGCTAGAAAATTGTACGGCGATGAAGGATTCTTTTCCGTTTGGAATCGAAATGATGAAGTTGTGAAAAAAGCCTTAGAAGCTCTAGCTCAACCCAACCCTTTAACCTACAAATAGAAAACAAAAAAATATCATATTTGCCATAGGCAATCCTCACTTCATCGAAGATGAAAGATTACCGAAGGTAATCCCTAACTATTGCCGCAGGCAACCCTCTCACTATCATCGCAGATGATCCATCTCATACTATCATCGAAGATGATCCCCTTCACTATTCAAACACCCTGTGTTTGAATCCCTCACTTCCGCTCCAACACCAAACTCTCATACCTCTCCAAACTCACCGAGCCTTTCCCTATGTCTACTTTCTGCTCCTTCTTTGTCAAATTACAAGCACAAACCCATTGCTTTCCATCTTTCTTAAAATGAATCTTATACACATCAAAACTAGTTTGCTCCACCTGAGAGATTTCGCTATTCCTCCATTTGTAGATATTCAAAAACTCAGACCATTGTTCATCAGAGTATTCTTTTACAAAATCAGAAGTGAAAATTAAATTTCCTAATAATGTATTTATAATTAAAACAGTAAACTGTTGAGTAGGACTAAGATTTATATTACTATCTCTCAGTAAGATTACATCAGGGTCATTATGAAATACCCGACCATTTAATTGCCAACGACCCAGTACAGATCGTAAAGCTAAGATCGTTGAAACTCGTTCTCTATTTCCAAGAAATTTCAAAAATTGATGTTCCCATTTTAAATGAATATCTGCACCAATCCGACAATAATCTACTTTACCAAAGGTACTACCTAAAGGAACGCCACAAGCTAAAATCCATTTATTACCAACGGTTCTCCTCAAAAAATCCATGACATCATTCATCACCTGGCCACGAGTTTTATTGGATGGAGGTTGAACACAAGCAGCATATAAAAAATCTAATTTCACTAGATCATAGCCCCATTTTTCTAAAGCAATTTTAAAAACACTAAGCAAATAATCTTGAACTTCTTTATTGTAAAAATTCAAAGCATAAAACCAACCTCCCCACAACGGAGTATAACCTACTTTGATCGGATCTCCATTTTTATCTTTTAATAACCAATGCTGTTTCGTTTTAAAAATATCAGAAGCGGTTTCGCAAACCAAAGGTGCCAACCAAATCCCCGCTTTAAAACCTTTAGCTTTAATCTGCTGAGCAACATACTGCATCCCATTCGGAAATGTATTTTTAATTTTCAACCAGTCCCCTATACGTTCTTGATAGCCATCATCAATTTGGATAATATCGATAGGAGCTTTTTTTTCTGCGAAAGCAGTTGCATTTTTTAAAATAATCTCCTCGGAGATATTCGTATAGTAATTATACCAACTCGTCCAACCTGTAAGCTTTGGAGCTTTCAAAGCAGGTAAGTCCATTGCCTTAAAATACTCATTAAAAACCCAGGATTCTTTACCTTCTGCAATGAAGATATCTAAAATGGGGAAGGAGTGTTCCATAACCAAACCAGCACATTCTTTTTCAATACTCACAACACCTCTCTGAGTATCGTATTGCATTAATGTAAATGCGGTTCTTTCATTTAATGATCCTACGAAATCAATCTTATCTCCTTTTCGAACATAAGCATAAGTCCAAGAGTGGAAGTGGCCTTTTTTACGGTTTATAAAATCAAAATAAGCGTCTCCGTAATATTTTAATTTCGACTTAGCAAAAGATTTTAATCTTGGAATCCGTTCTTCTAAACCATACTCTCTACTCTCTGACCAAGACTGAAAACCATTACAAAAAATACGGTCAGCAGCATTAACCTGACAATCTCGTTCGATTTTTAAGCTATTGATTGTCACCTGTTGCTTCGGATGAATCATCATTTGGATTCGAGTCCAGTTATTTTTCGTTTCAATCTTATAGTCAACGTATAGTTCATCGAAAAAAGTCATCTTCCCAGGGACAAGAAGAACCGTTTGATCATTGTAGGATAGGGTAGTAGTAAAAGACATGGAAGCAAGTTAATAAATTTATTGGTAGTGCTATATTTTGTGTTGATAACAAAATTTAAACCTACGGGGTTTTAGTCCAAAACCTCATCTAAAGCTTAGGTTTTGTATCTATGTTGAAACAAGACCCCGTAGGTTTTCGAGAGTATCAATATTTCAAATAACACTACCAATTTATTAACTGATGTTACGCAAACCAAATCTAAATTATTGAAATAAGAGAACATAAAGAATACTCAATTGGTCTGTTTGAAGGAATAACTAATATTGAGTCAATCTGATAAGTGTTCTTTTAGCTAGGTTCTATTTCTTATCATCTGAAGGAAAACTAATTTATAAGACAGTTTGCAGCATCCAATGCTTAGGAAAGTATGGTGAATAATAAGAATAGAGAATTTAATTTAGGAACAAGGAACAAGGAACAAGGAACAAGGAACAAGGAACAAGGAACAAGGAACAAGGAACAAGGAACAAGGAACAAGCTCGTCTGAACGAACGAACAGGGATTTGTAAATTTTAGAAGTGACCAAGCCGAATGGACAACCTTCATAAATCGCTAGTCGTTGTTCCTTGTTCATAAATCATTTTAACCCTTGATCTACATAACATCAGTTATTAAGTTATCAACGGAACTTAAACTTATTCATCAATTCTCTTTCATCAATTTTACATGCTCCACAATCTCCTCTACCGTTTCTTTCAGTTCAATTCCCATCCGTAGATACTCATTAGGATATTGTTCTTTCAGGAAATAAAGCAGAGCGTAGTAAATCGGTTTAAATCTATCTTTGAATTGATTTGCCTTAGCTTTTTCATTATTAAAGAAGTGGTATAAAAAATCGAAATGACCTTTAGCTAATAAAAAGACAAAACCGAGACCAAGAAGTTTGACTCTTTCCATAGAAAAGTCGAAATCTTTTTTCAAAATATCTTCCTGATTTAAAAGTTGAATTAGGTGAGATTCTGCAGCATAATCATTTTTCATGATAGAAAGATCCATGAAAACGAGCATCAGTTTTGCATCAAAGTTTCCAAGCTCAATAGCATTTTGAAAAGTCTCTTGAGCTTTGTCAAATTTCTTTTTACCAAGGTATAAAGTTGCAAGCGCAAAAGCCGCTTCCGCATTTCCATTTTGAATAGCTACTTGATAGTTAATCTCTGCTTTTTTAAATTTATTAGTTTGGTTGTGGTAAAGGGTAGCGATAAAGTAGTTAGCATGAGGACTACCTTCATCTACTGCTTTTTTATAAAAACTTTCAGCTTGCTCTGTGTTATTATTTATTTTCTCATGAGCATAAGCAATCTTGAGATGATCTTTACTTTTCATTTTTAAAAGGAGCGGCAAAGCTTCTTTAAATTGTTCCTCTTCGAAAAGAACCATTGCTTTTTTGTATAAAGAAAGATCAGATTTCGATAATTTCTTTGCTAAATCAGTAGTCGTTTTAGCAAGGTATTGACGCGTGTTTTCCAGTAGTTCATGTTGGATATCCATTGGGATATGCTTAGTAAAAGCCAAAGCTTCTGTGATATGAAAAGCAGAAGTTGAGTCGTATTTTCCATTTTTTAAATGAGAAATATGTTTTTTAGCTCGCTCTGTTATTTCTAATTCATCACACCATTCTTCCAGAAAACGAACTAACCAAATCACTCGATTATGATCAGTGTTTCGTCCATTTCGCATTAGATACCAGATGTTGAAAAATCGCTCACTTATTTGATAGAGATTGTTTTTAGTATTGGTTCTGATTTTATGAACAGTGTCATTTTTTACGAGTAGGCTAAGTTGAGCAGAAATCACTTTGCTTTCCATTCTTGTAAGAGCTGCGATCTCTTTGACAGAAATAGCATCCCAACTCAATGCGATGGATTCCACTATTTCTTGTTGCATAGGAGGAAGGTCATCCATTCGATGTTTGTACAGTGGAGTAACTCGATCTAGTACGGTTTCGAGATCCTGAAAAGCTTCTCCGTTTTCGTCATCAAGAAAAAGTTCAAACAGTAAAAGGATCGTACGAATTACACCACCTGTTAATCTTCGAAGTGCTTCGATTCTTCCTTTTTGATTATTGAGGATATTTTCAATATCTTTTTGAGGATAGAGTTTGCCAAGAGTGGATAACAATTCAAAAGTATCAGAAGTGTCTAATCCTTCAAGGTATTCTATTTTAAAAAATTCATAAAAAGGGTGGCGATAATCATAAAATGGACGAACGGGAGTGGCAGAAGCGGCGACGATTCTGATTTCTGCTGAAGTTTGTAATACTTTTCGAAAACGGTGTGCATCTTTATCTGAAAACTTACTAAACATGTCTGTTGCATTATCAATGAACAGAATGATTTTTTTGCCATGTTCTTTCAAAAGATTGGTCAATAATTCAAAGCCTTCTTTTTCATATTCTTCATCAGAATTATTAGCAACAGAAAGCAATTTCAGATTACTTCGAATACCACGGAATAATTTGTTTTTATCTTCTAATAACTCTGCAACACGCTCCCATAATTTGAATAATTTTCGAATACTATATTCTTCTTCATTAAACACAAGAGGGATCAACCATTTATTTAAACTTGAATTATTTTCCACTTCATAAGCAAGCCGAAGCAGCATCGTTGTTTTTCCCATCCCACGTTTTCCTTCGATAAGAAGATGCTGCTCGGGGTGGTTCATCTTAGCTACTTTGATCTCTTTAAAAATACGATCAAATGTTTTTTGCCGAACGATAAACGATTCGATCAAATCTGGCTTAGACAAACTCTGTGGATTATAAAGATAATTAACAGAGACTCTTTGCTTACGGGATTTTGATTCTAACATAAAGAATTATTTATTTAAAGAGGTTAAGGAGGCTCTAAAGGAGGCTTTAGCTTTACTTGCCTTTCTTTTGAACTACCTCAACCACTTATTATTCCACTGCGTACTTCTTCCACCACATTTGTAGAATTGGAGAATTGAAACTGAATACATTATCTTGATTATTGATGTAGCCATCAAATTCCAGAATTTCTAAAACCCTTGGTGCATCTTTCAATTGCTTTAAAGCTTCCATTGGAACGGAATCCTGTTGAGCAATCAATAACAAAATATGCTTTGCAATTTGACTTTCTGCTTTAGGAAGGGTTTTATCAAGTCGACTATAATAATTTTCAAAATATAAATTATAGCGATGATTACTAGCTTTGTCTAAGACTCTGTCAATAGTATCTTTTGAAATACGTTCCGCATTAGAATCATAATCATCTATCAACATCTGTGCAATTAGTTGAATCATAAAAGGGATCAACCATTTGAGTCTGGACATCAAGTATTTTACCGTTCCAGATTCATATTTTACACTATAGTTTTTTAAGAGCTTACGAATAAACTCCCCAGCTTCTTCTTCAGAGAGTGGAGGTACAGAAACAACATTCAAGTCATTGATCGTTGCCGTTGCATTTAGTTTACGAGTAATATTTGGAAGACCGATTGAGCCGGTGTATACAAATTGAATTCCCGTTTTAATTCTTTGTCGAATACTTCGATTAGCATGTAAAAACTCAACAGCATCTTTGCCGCCATGCTCCGAAATAATTCGTTCCAGACAAATTGGAAACTCATCAACGAGGATTACAATACGGTAATCTGAAGTGTCCATTTCTCGCATCAATTTTTCAAACTCATCAATGAAACGAGGCTTTTCCTTTTCAGGAGCCTCAAATTCAATATTCCAAAGTTTGATTCTTTTTACGTGTTCTTTGAATTTTTCAAAGATGGAAGAGACCTTTTCAGAAGCTTTCATCAGCTTTCCAACCGCTTTACTTTCCAGTAATTCCTCAGAAAGTAATTTGAAATAATTTTCACTTTCTTCAATATCTTCAACACTGACATAGACAAAGGCATAACCTTGTTCAGGGAAGTCTTCCAGATACCTCATAATTGAGGTCTTTCCTGCACGTCGTGGAGCAGATATATAGATATGGCTACCGGAGTCGAGTCGACGATATAGTTTCTCGATGATTTGCTTTCTCGGAAAAAAGTCTTTGCCTCTTGGCGTTTGACCTACAATGTTTTTCATGTATGTTCAAGGATTGATGAAAAATAAGGATGATGCATATCTTTTGTGTTTATTTAAGAACCAGTTTTTAACAAAAAATATTTTGTCATCTCAAATATACTTAACAAAATTTATTTTGTCAAAGTTTCCGATAGGAAAGTTAAAGGAAGGTTAAAATAGATCGGTGTTAGATAAGGACCAACAGAATAAGTCAATAAATGATATTAGGCAGAATCAGAATTATGGAAGAGGAGCTGATAGGAATTGAATAGAAAGAGTAAACTGATAATTATTGAGTAGTAGGATTATTGAGTAAGTTAACAATGAGTATGTCTCATTGTTAACTTACTGACTAATGTTACGCAAGGATGAAAGTAAAGACAGGTTCGCTTCAAGAATTATTCCTATAAATTTGACTTTAAGTGACGAGACAAAATTAATTGAGTATATTTTTGATTTTCTGAAATTTGCCAAGCGTTTGATCTCGATAGCTATCGGGAGAATTAGCGTGTAAGTTTTGGGAAATCTCGAGAAAAAAAATATTCAAATAATTCCGTCAAACTACTTAGAACAAGGATTAACGATATGAGATGTAGTCAAAACA
>JAULCF010829013.1:0-19322 GCA_032361265.1 Devaleraea mollis | reverse complement strand
TATCCACAATTTACTGTCCTTCTTCCAATCGTACATACATACTCTCAAAATCGACTTTACGATATAAAGTATCGTGTCTTTCACAATTTCATTCAAAATACTGACAGTAAGCCTTTCTACTCAAAGTATCCTCACCATTTCCCAGAACTCTCATTAGAAAATAAGCTCCAAGTAAAAAAAGGGCCCACTCAAAATTACAAGATTACCAACAGGTAGAATAAAAATTGGCAACCCAAGATTATTATGAAATTACTGAAGGGAAAATGAATGGAGGAAAGTAACTCAACAAGTGTACCGTACGTCAAAAACGCAGATCTCTCGATACACAAAGAAAACGAGAAAACAGTGTACCACAAGAAATACGTGATGGATGTAGGGAAACGAAAAAAATTAGCCGATACAACTCACCCATCAAGACACTTGATCTAGTAGGTTTCGCCGACAGCGACTATGCAGCATACAAGGACCGAAGAAGGCCATTATCTGGATGTATCATTAAGGCCAACAACATGCCAATTTTGTGGATATCCATCCTACAATGCACAGCGTAACACAGCTCTACAGACAGTGAGTACATCAGCGCAGATACAGGAGAAAGAGCACTAATATGGTTGTCATCATTGACAAATGAACTCAAAATTCCAATGAAAAAAGGAACAAGTCGTAGAATTGACGACAAGACATCTACAAAATTTCACGATGGCGAAATAGTACAAAACAACCACAACGATTTACATATTCTAGTGAATCCACTGTTGTTGACAACACGGAATCATCCAATTCCGCTCGAAACTACGGACCTTCAAAAAGAAAAAAGCACCTTGACGTAAGGCGCCATTACATAAAATTAAAAATCAATATCAGTGTGATAACAATAACACTGGTACCGACTACCGAACAAAAAGCCGATTTTCTCTCAAAACTGGTAGGAGAAAACCTTTAAACAAGGTTTGCAAAATGTCGGCTTTCCGGCACCAAATTATGAAAAACGAATTGGAGGGCGTGTCGTACTTTCTCTTCATTATTTTGGACAATTCGCGTTCAAAATACCAGAAAACACTGTACTTTCTCTACGTCGTACTTTCTATGGACAGCAATTCTATTCATAATTGATATGACTTTATCTCGAGATATTCAGATATTCAGCTCTGAATTTGACTCTAAGTCACTATATAAAAAAAGTAAGAATAACCTCCCATTCTGATAAAAGATCATCGACTCAAGCAGTATCACACCTGCGGCACAGCGGATGGCACACAGGCCTCCTCGCATACTGTACTGTAAAAACATAAACGCGAAACTGAGACTCATACTTTTAGGAACTTTCCGCCATAATGGCAGTACTTCCCGTAGATTGCTTTGATTGGTCAGTGTATATGTGTGGCGGGTCTTTATAGAAGCCGAAGATTGTAAAAACTATGTGAAATTTGCTTACCCACATCACTGGAAGGCTAAGATCGATCGATCTAGGGGCGGCTTCTTTGAGTCGCCCTTGGGTGGGTTGTTCTTTTTCACGCCATCTCCTCTGTCTGGACAGTTCGAATGAAAGTTCTCAATTCGAATTGCTCTGGGCCGTCCAGAGCAGAGAACGGCACGAGGTTGACTGTGAACCTCACCCGACAGAACTTTGGCTGTTGCGCTGTGGCTATGGTGTCACCGACGGTAGCACTGTGGCTAAGTTCTGTGGCTTCGGTGGTGGCGCGATCTCGCTATGGAGAGAGTGAGCGTGACGCGGGAGCGTAGAGCGTAGGCGCGGCGCGTAGCGACGGCGAGGGGAAGTGGCACACCGAGAAAAGGGGGGTGCAGTGTTGCGTACCCTCGATGGCCAGGGCGGAGAATACCGCCCTGTGTTTTATTGTGTGGACGGTCAAATTTGGTGTATGATACACCCGCTTAATTGCGACGGTGTATTATACACTTGCTAGAAGTTGTGACCGTTCTCCTGGTCGTGCTGTGATAGCGTAATACTCACGTGAGTTGACGTGGGTACACGTGTCCCATACATCATGTACAAGCATATGTACAGAATAGTAGACGTTCGTATGCGCAAAGTAAAAATTACTTTGGGCATACGTACGAGTACTGTACATGTGTTTAATGCTTTCCACTCGTGTCCGCGTGTAATCATTTTCAGCGCTTGGCTCAGGCCAACTTTTGTGATCTGTGATATCAAAGTAAAAGTTAAAAATCATACTGGTAGCTACAATACCTAAGTTATGATATAGACTGAAGTAGGCTGTGGGGTAGGTCCAAAACAACCCCACCTTCTCCAGGCCAACAAGCCAAACTACTCCGAACTACTTCGAGTGGTAGCGAGTAAAATCGGTGAGTAAACTCAGTAAACCAACTCCACACCCGACCTTACCAAACCCTGACAGCACCAGTTAAAAGATTTGTGCGCTACAGTAATATAATTGGAGTCAGGATAAGTGCTTCATAGTAGTTCATATTTCAAATATACTACCCACTGCCTACTCCACCCGTCGCCACCTGCTACCTTCTACGTACTTCGACCGAAAGTTGAGCAAGTTTACTCGAGTTTACTTCTGCTACACACGTGTTCACACGTGTGCACTCTTTAGACACGTGTGGAGTTGAAGTTCCTACTCCAATCTACTATACTCGAAAACTACTCCACAGGTGGACAGAAAACGCTTCTTTTCACGAAACTGGTCGAGTAATTTACGCTTGAATGACTATTATCTTTATAAAGATCACCAGTATTGTGGCCAACTATCTTCCCATAGCCAGGATTATCATACCACAAGTACGATTAGCCGAACTAGGTGAAGCGTAGGGTGTTCCATACTTCACCTACTCCACTTATACCGACCCATCTACTCCAACCTACGACGAGGAGTAGCGAGAAAGTCTGCGAATAAACTCGGTAAACCAACTCCACACCTTACCTGTTCCCAAGCCCTGATCATTGAACTTTCTAATCAGTTGATTTTAGTAGTAGGAGTAGTAGCGAATAATTACTACAGGCAAATACAGGCTAATCTGACCTAGTATAATCGTACTCGTGTATACTTATACTCAGTAGTAGGGCTATTATAGCCGGTCGACCTACTACTGATCATTTCTGTTACCAAACAGTCGAGCTGGGCCCCTACGTAGAAATATTTAATCTGGTAAGACTGAAGATAGAAGTAGCTTTAAAGTATTGAAGCTGCTTTAGCTTAAAGATTGTTTACACAACTACGCCTCCTTTTCATAGCCTTAATAAAACAAGGATCGGTAAACCGATATTAAAAGTCTCTTAACCAGAACTAGCTGTTTAAAGTTCGTTTTTGTTAATTTAACTAGCAGAGAATTGATCACTCTCTACGTCTTCCGCTTGGTAAAAGGCGAAGCATATATCTTGGTTTCTATCGTGACACCCGATAACCTTACGCCTTGGCTCGGTAATCTGATCTTCTAAGTTCGTTTAAATGTCCTTCGAGGCAAGCCTGTCGGTGCGGGTAGCGCTTCTGTCGGAATTATAAATTAATGTACATGGATACGTGATTGCTTACAGTGACATGATGTCAGTGACATCTGTAGACTAGCTTACAGATACGTTTAGTTGAGTTTCATTAGTGATCATAACGTACTCATAAGTAGCCCAACACGACTCTGTACGTGATGCCATATCCCACTAAAAACAGCGCCGGGCGCGACGGCGAAGACGGCAACGAGGATGCAGAGGAGGCCACCGAGGCGGTTGATATTCTGCGCTCTCGGGGCAGAAGAGGAACGTGGTGGGGGTAACCTTTCGCAGCTGAACTGGCGGAAGGGTGTGGGAGGCGTATCTAAGATGAGGGGAAGTATGAGTAAGCGGCAGCGCAGGGCGTGCCGCACGAATGGTGGACCACTTAAAACGTCTGTCGGGACAAAGATCCTGTTTCCGTGAACGGATATGGATGCACTCAGCACACAGCACGGTATGCATGAGAAAATGTCCGACGAAATATCTCCCTCAGAATTTCCGTCCGGTATTTGGGAGCGCTCTGATGCCCCGTCAAGAGCCCGCGGGCACAATCCATATACGTGGGGAAATGGCAGCGGCGTTCTATAATATTGTCGCCAAACTTTCAACTAGTATTGTTGAAGCATGGTGCATAGCTCTTAGAAGTGTCTTCGTGCACTATGTGTCAGTTTGAGGCTCCCGGTTTGCTATTACTTAGAAGTAGGTGGTAGTGGCTCTAACAAAATTTAAAATAGATTCTTGCACATAGATTGCAGCGAGAGTGTACTGCGAAAACAAAATCGACGACTTCCGACGCCGCGCGTCGCGCCGATCCGCAGAAAAAGCGCCGCCGCCGCCGCCAGAAAGCGAGCGGCCTCCAGTGCTTTCCGCGCATCCTTCCAGTGCCAGAAATGGCCGCCGAGAACGCCGCCCGCGAGCGGCACGATCGACTCCCATTCCCCGCGGTCGCAGATGCGCGTGTGACCCCCAGCAGCGTCTAAATCCTCCCCACTTACCACGTCTCCGCCAATGCGTCCGCGCCGCCGGCTGGCTGCGCGCCGCCGCACCCGAGTACGCCCGCGCCGGCCGTCGCGATCTCATCGGAGGGCGAGGCTCCGACTTCCCCCGACGACGTCGCCAATATCGCGGTGCCGAGCGCTCAGACGACGGGCTCCCCAAAGAACGACACAATGACCATCGAGACGGGCGACAACGCCAGCACAGCCGCGCTGATGCGCGTGATAGTGGACATAGCCTGGGTCAAAATGGGAGAGGAGAAGGTTGAGGAGAACTGTGGGGGAGAAGCTGTGAGGAACAAGAAAAGGGCGGCAGAGTCTACAAAAGGGGATGAAAACATGAGTGAGAAGACTGTTGGCTTAATGGGGGAGAAAACGCGACAGGTGACTCGGTTGGGAGCGGCGATACCATGGGTGGCGGTCCCTCAGTCCGGGTAAGGCAGACGGGGTGTACGGAAAAAGAGAAAAGAAGGGATGATGCCCGCAACTTTGGTGAATACGGTGAAGGAGAAATTGGGGATACGGCCAACAGCGGTGCTTCCTCTGGCATCGCGCGAACGTGTCCGGCGAGACCTCTGGGGGACTTTCGCAAGGACTGTGGGAGGACTGGAGCGCAGAATGATACGGGAGGCATTGGAGGAACGGAAGGCAGGTTTATATTTTTGGCAGATGAGAACGGTAGCGACGAAGAGCTCTCGGACTCTGAGGAACCCGAGGAGGTTAAGCCGGCGGTGGAGATAGAGATTTACCCCAAGGAACACATGAATTCCTTCAGAATCGAGCGCGTAAGGGCAAGGGAGGGGACTGCGAGGGTTTTCGTCGAGCCCCACAGCAGCGACAGAAACATGGGCCTGCCAATCGAGGTGGAGGTTGTCGACGTGGACGAAGAAAACAAGCGGGGAAAGAAACGCAGGACGCGAAATGAGCCGCCATCTGAAGGTATGGCAGTGACTACCGTGGGCACAAGGAGCCAGGTGTCGGAGGTCTGCGGGAGTGTGGAAAAAGAAAAGGGAATTGCGATGGAAGTTGAGAATTTGGAGAAGGGTGTGAGTAACCCAAAACCGCAGTAAAACCGCAAGGAATTCGGCCGGAGTAAGGCAAAAACAGGCGCTCTGCTTATTGAGGATGGCGTGAGTACCCCGAATCCGCAGGACAACCGCAAGGAAGTCGGCCGTAGTAAGGCAAAAACAGGCGGGCTACTTATTAAGGATGGCGTGAGGACCCCGAATACGCAGGACAACCGCAGGGAAGTCGGAGGGAGTAAGGCAAAAACAGGCGGGCTGTTTATTGAGGATGGCGTGAGTACCTCGAAACCACAGGAAATCCGCAAGGAAGTCGGCGGGAGCAACGAAAAAACAGCGGGCTTATTTGTTGATGAGAAGGGACAGCGCAAGGAGATAAGCGAGGAGGAGCCAGCTCGCTACAGAGATGTGGCAAACGATAACGGGCTCATCGACCGCAAGTTCTGTGAGTCGTAATCTGGAAGTCGTAATAGCACCTCCTCGCTTCTATCAAGTGCACAATGGTAATGTGGGATGAGCCAGGTTGCGTCCTGAAAATATTCACAAAATGTCACGACTACAAGGAGATAATGACCAGCAAGACCAGGGGGTCAGTGCGGGGCACCAAGTGCGGCAATTCAGCCACGTTTGGCACTTTCCTTCAGCACTGGTTCCGCATCGGCATTATCGACGACATCTCTCGGTAGGCAAAGGCCCGCGATACGACGACTACCCCGGCCATAATGAACGGGGTAGTCGTCGTCTCTCTGGAATGGCCCGCGGCCGTGCCAGAGCAGTCCGAGGAGGACAAGCTAAAGGCAGAGAATTAAGGCCGCAACGACAGGTAAATAGCCATGATAGCGTTAATCGTAACTAAGGCTCTGGACCGGGTAGAAGCACAGAGACGGCAGGCAGAGGCGCAGAGTCTGGTTTTTATAGCAGAAATTGAGAAGATAAAATATCACGCCACGCGCCTGCAGAAGTCGCTCGAAGACGCCGTAAGACGTCGCGATGCCGGCGAAGACTTCGACGTTGCAGACGTCGCTCCCGCACACCCAGTGCAAGTACCCGCAACGCACACGTTAGCGTAAAGCGTTGCCCCGCCGACGCCTTCTTTGGCCTTGCTAGGACTATCATGGCCGAGCATCACCGCCTCCACGGCGCCGATGAAGAGAGCGCAGAGAGCTAACCTGGCGTCAGCAAAGGAAAAGAAGACATTCCGAGAATCCTGCACAATGAAGGTGAAGCAGAGAACGCAAGAGATGGAGACAAGAAAACGCCCGAGCCCCAGACAACGTACCGTCAAATACGATGCGGAGGAGTCCGTGGCGGTGGGCGTCAATAACATGGACCACGAAGAGGTGGCCAAGATTCGTGCCGACCTGCCCATTGTCTTAACCAACGGTGTAAGCGTACTCCATGTCCAGTACCTCCAGGAGAACCACATGGAGCTGCACTCCGCGCCACCATGAGCAGGCCCTCAAGGACCAGCTCATACCGCTGGGATACATAGTGATAAGCGGCTACTCGCCCCTGTCTATGCAGGTCAGGCGCGAGCTTGATGAGGGGAAGCGCGCAAGGCGCAGCGCCTGCTGCGCAACGCGGGCGATCGGGTGCGCCCTTAAGAGTAACCTAGGGCGAAGCGTCACCGCATACTACGAGAAACTCCTGGCGAAAGTAAAGGGGAAGTTTCCAGCCGTCTTACACTGACAAAGGGCAGGCGGAATTCAACCTAGATTACGGCTTCAGCGCCAAGAAACCAACCGATGCTCAGAATACTAAACCAGCGCGCGAGAGCCCGACCACCACGGAGAGGAAATCCAGCGTCCCCGCTGCCAAAAGAGCGCCCGCAGAGCCTGTGTGTGGAGCGGGCGAGAAAGAGGAGTGTAGAAGCATTGAATGCCCTGCTGAGAGAGGGTAAGAGAACAAGGATGAATGCGGAGAAGAAAGCGGCGCTGAAATTGGTATCATGGACTGTAAACAGTTTCGCGCCGAGGGCGGCGGATGTTGACGCCCTCTTCGCACACGAAGAGATAGATGTACTCTCGTGTTCGAAAATAATCAGAAGCGCTGGGAGAGCGGCTCCGCCAAGCCGCTAGACTTCTACGGCAACGTCATCTCCATGACATCGTAAGCAAAGTAGAGCGGGAAGCTTGAGGGCATCAGCATGGGCATCGCGTTTCTATGCAAGAGACGCGGTCTTCTACACAGAGAAGGAGCCTACCAGGGAAGCAGAAAAAATGACAGATTCTGGTGGTGCGACACGCCGACGTCAGAATCATCGGCGTGTACGCCACACAGTCAGCATCAAAGGCCAACTGAACTGAGCTGATATGCTAATTGAAACGCTTGCGAGGCAAGGGAGGCAAGATGGTGATATGCGGCGATCTAAACGCCAGCCCCCCGGCGTGGAGCTCTAGCGGCAGGACGACGGGTGGAAATGCCCTACAAGCGCTGCTCATGCCTCTCCAGCGCAGAGAGCCACGCTAGCCCGGCTTTGAGACGCCAGGGAAGAGATTTCTGAAAATCAGAGGCAAACGGCAGCGTCCAGGGCTCTTTAAGCTCAGATCCCCGCGAATAATTACGCACCCGTTTCCTGCAGCAGACGGTACAATGTCAGGCTCTTCAATAGACGTAATGCTGATATCGCGCTGGAAAGGCAAGCTGCCTCTCACCCCGACGATCGTCACATCGGCCGCGTCATGTGCTAGCGACCACCTGCCGATATCAATGGAGATCACGCTCGGAAAAGACGAAGACCATGAGGGCGAAGGAAGTCTTCCTGCCCTCGCCGCACAGGCGCAAGTCAAAAGCCGGCGACGAAGCTCGCGAGCTCTACAGAGCAGCGTTTCCCCACCTCGCGTCGAAGCTCAGAGCATGCGTCTCGATGATTGCGTATGACTCGCACGTCGAAGAGCTGCAAGCGCTCATCAGGAGGCCGTGGATGGTGAAGGTGAAAGAGAAGCCTCCACGGCATACTGAGATATGGTCTGTCCAGGCGGACCGAGTCGCCAAGTACAGATCGCAGGTCTTGAAGCGATCGGCAAGCCCGACCGACTCGGTGGCGGACTGGCACGAGAAACGCCGAATAGACCGCGAGATCAAGCGCTTGGTCCGAGCGAGGGCGCACCTCCGCAGACAGGTCGCAGTGGAATACCTGCGGAAGGCTCCAGTGCCCTCTCGCTCGCAGACGTCGCAGAGCGCATCCAGAAAGCTAGCGCGACAAAAGAGGACGCCTGAAATAAGGGCGACGATCTTGTGCCCCAAAAATTCACCAAGTGTTTTGCGGACAAGCCGCCGCCGGCGTGCCTCGTCCCGCTGAGAAAGTGCACGCTGCCGCCGGAGATGGAGGGTAGCGTTGCTGCCGCCATCCGCCGCGCGAAGAAAGGAAAAGCTGCGGGCCCGGATGGAGTCCCCATGGAGCTCCTCCAGATGTGCCCACAGACCTTTGCGGAGCTGCTCTTTGAGACCTTCGCAGCGGGAGAGAGCTTGGGATGCGAGATGAAGGATTGGGATCTGTCCATCTTCATCCCCATCTTCAATTAGAAAGGCCTCGTAGCGGTGCCGGCAAACCACCTCCCGCTTAGACTCATCTTCATCCTGAGGAAGTTGTTTGAGATAGGGACGACTGCGAAACTCTTCAAGGAGAAGCCCGACGAGCTCTAGCAGTCCAGGGTTTTTGAGAGGACAATGGCGGAGGCCCCGGCGGCGATAGTGGTGTCTGCAGCATCGCTGCTGTACGACATCACTATCCTTCTCGACCACGTTAAGGCCTATGATCTTGCCGAGAGGGACCAGATCATGACCATCGTCGACGATGAGCACAGCGTCTAGACCGCTGGTATGGAGGCGATGCTGCCGCAAACGTCGACCGTCATGACAATAGGAGACGAGACGATGCTGAAGAAGGAAGGCAACGTCGGGCTGACCCAAGGATGGCCAGCATCGCCAGCGCTGTACAAAAGGACAGCCAACGTCTTGATCCGGCGCGTCTTCCATGCGCTCAAGATTATTGTCGATGGCGAGAACCCGGGCCAATTCCTCGCCTTTGCGGACGATATCGCCCTGCTATTAGCAAGTTATATCGCGGCGGCAATTGCGTTGAGAGCGGCTGGAATCTGGGCGACGGGTGCACTGATGCGCTTCAACCTAGGCCCCAGAAAGTTGCTCTAGCTCCCCCGAAACAACTTGAAACCTGTTCGGAGGAATCTCTGCGGTGAGGAGCTTCGACTGTTCGAGAGTGATTGCTACCTAGGCGTCGTCGCCGCGGCGGTGGGCGCCACAGAGGGCCCGCTATCCGCAAGATTCTACGAAGCGTCGGCGACGCTCGCGACGCTCATACAGACCGGATTGCTTGTTCGAGGCATGGACCTACGCGTCGCGGTGAAGATGTACAAAGCATTCCTGAGGTCTAAGTGGCTGCACGGATGCTTCTTCATCCCTATGACCACGAAACTAAAACGGAAGCTGGTCGGACTCGACGTTTGTTCTTTTTCCACCGTTCTGACCTCTTTCACGCTGCGGATTGCAAAAGCATATATGCCTATAGCACAAGCGCTCCTGCGGATAGACTCACCGGCACTAGCACAGAAGATCAGGGCCCACCAATTTGTCGCACAGTTCGTTCGCACGAGTGGCGACGAATCCCCGCCACTGCACATCCGCGAGCGCGCCTGACGCGCCCGCGCCCAGATACCAAAGGTTCCTCATCTCGACAGCCCCTTGCTCGACCTATAAGGCCGTAGCGGCCGTGTGACGTCAGCGCGGCACGGAAGGAAGAATGGGAGAGGGATTTTGCAGGAAGAAAGAGAATGGCGCCGGCCGCGGGGAGAGGGAAGGTGAAGCTGCCTTGGGGGCTGAGACGGCTGCCGCCCTGTACGCGATCGCTCGTCGCGGGCTACATCCTCGGATCCTTTCCCACCATTTAAAGGTGAGAGGATGACGGGAGGAAAGAGGAAGTACGCGGCCGCGGTGAAGACGCCGGATGAGGCGTGCGCGCTGTGCATCATTAGCATCCTGCACCGCACCGGGATGGACGGCGAGGACATGAAGAAGAATGTGGAAGAGGCCACCGAGGCGCTGGAGAGTTTGGGCGCTTGGGCCAAAAGAGGAAGGTGGTGAGAATGAACATTCGCTGACTGAAGCAGTGGATGCAAAGGGTGTGGAAAGAGGATTGAGTTCATTTGAAAGTGAGTGGAAGAGGCATCGCAGGGCGTGCCGCAAGAATGATGTACCACTGAAAATGTCCCTTGGGACAAAGATCTGACCGCGTGTCTCTGGATACAGATGGCACACAGCACAGTAGGAGAGAAAGCCCGACGAAAGCATGCCGCCAAAAAGTTTCCTCCGATTTACGGGAGCGCTCTGATGCTCCGTCAAGGGCCCCCCTCGGGTACAATCTGTAGACTTGGGGCAGTGGCATTGGCTCTTTTGGCCAAACTACCAACTTGTATGGTCGAAGCAAAGTGCGTAGCTCTTATGAGTGCCTATACGCGCTTTGTGTCAGTTTGAGGCTCCCGGGTCCCTATTAGTTTAAAAATAGTTGTAGTGGCTCCAATCAAATTTCAAAATAGATTTATTGCCCATAAATTGCTTAGATAGGGCAAAAGAGAAGTGTACTGCGGAAAAATAAATCGACGACTTCCGATGCCTCGCGTCGCGCCGTTCCGCAGAAAATGGCGCGCCGCCGCCCCCGGAAGGCGAGCGGCCACCAGCACTTTCCACGTATCCCTCCATCGCCAAAAATGGCCGCCGAGAGCGCCGCACGCGAGCGGCGCGTCCCTTCCCCATCCCTCGCGGTCGCCGATGCGCGCGTTACCCCAGGAAGCGCCGACAACCTCACCACTCCCCACATCGGCGCCGATGCGTCCGTGTCGCCCTCTGGCGGTGCCATCTGGCGGCACGCCTCCGCGCAATAGTACGCCTGATCCGGCCGTCGCGCCCTCATCGGAGGGCGAGGCGCCGGCTGCGCCCGACGACGTCTTCAACTTCGCGACGGCACGCATGCAAGTGACAGGCGCCCCCAAGAAATACACCACGGCCATTTAGACGGGCCACAGCATCGCTACTATCGCCCTCATGCGTGTGAAGGAGAAGCTGGCCCTTTTTTAAAGTGGGGGGAGAGGAGATTGAGGAGAAGGCTGGAGAAGAAAGTTTGAGAAACGTGAAAGGGGAGGAAAATGTCGACGAGAACGGGAAAAGTGATAGACTCAATTCCAGGCGGACTGACGGAGGAGTGGGAGTCCACGATAACTTCGAAGGAGATCGTGGAGCGCCGTCTGGATGTCAGGGAGAGACTGGGAAAGGGGGCCAAATGGTGAGGTATTCCGATGAGATCCAGAGGCAAAATGCTGACCTCGAAACTTATGCATCGGGAAGCCCCAGCACACATGACCCTGTCCTCGGTCTCGTTGGGAGTGTAGAAGGCGCGATTTGGGGAGTAACGGGTGGGCGCTTTGCTTTATTGGCGGACGAGGATGTATGAAGGAGGAGAGCGGTGGTGAGCTCGAATACTACGTAGACTCCGAGGAGGATGTATCCGTGGTGGACAAGGAGATTCACTGGAAGGACCTGATGGACTCGTCCACTCTCGAGTGAGTTTAGGTGAGGAAGGGTACAACTAGGTCCGGGGCTACGCTATATGACAGCGACGACTAGATGTGCTTGCCCTAGGAGGTGGAGTTTGATACGTCATCGCCAAAAATATGAGCCCATGGGCAAGGAGACGGGGAGCAGAGGCACGAATGTAAGCCGGCCGTCGCCGAAATGAGTACGACGACGACGCGCTTCTTCGACGGAGACGGCAAGCGCCTCGCAGTCATCGACGGCGACGCGCAGTGTTACCGCGCCTCCGCGAACGACCACAAGCACGTGGATCATATTTTTCACGACAAGTACGCGGCGCTCCTCCCCACCATCAAGTGCACGATGGACAAGTGCGACAAAGATGAATGTGTTTTGGCTATGTTTGAAAAGGGTTCGACTACAAGGAGAATACGACCAACAAGGTGCGTGTACCAGTCAAGGGTTCGAGATGCGGAAAATCTGCGGTCTATGGCACATGCCTACAGCAGTGGCTGTCTCTAGAAATCCTTGACGACCTCTCTCGGCATGCAAATTCCCGCAAGACGACCGTCGCTCCAGCTACGAAGGCGCTGACCGAATAGTAAAAGAAGAAGGCTAATCAGAAAGGTAGGAACAACAGGTTAATCGCCCTCATAGCAGAGAACGTGACCAAGTACCTCGTGCAGGTAAAAACGATTGCCAGGAAGGCTGAAGTTTAGCGTCTGGCGTTTCTCGCCCAGATCGAACAGATCGAGCAAACGCAAAAGCGAGATGCAGAAGACGCTGGACGACGCCATACGTCATCGAGACGCAGGAGAAGACTTCGAAGTCTCCGACGTCGCCACGCCCCTCTCCGTCCAATCCCCCCAGCACGCACAGTCTAGTTCAACACCGCCCGGCCTCCTACGTCTGGATTGTCCGAGTGTATCTGCCTCGGCGGCTCCAATGACCAAGGAGCGGAGAGAGAATCACGCGTCCACCGCGTAAAAAGACGTCTACCGCGCTTCCTACGCGAGTAAGGTCCGCGAACGCTCCCTGTAAATGGACAGGAGGCAGAAACCGAACCCTAGACGCCGCGCCTTAAAGAAAGACGCTGATGAAATGGTGGCGGTGAGCGTTAAGAACATGGCGCACGAAGAGGCGTCGAAAGTCAGGGAAGATCTGCGCATGGTGCTAACAGTCAGCGTGCGAGTCCTTCACGTCCGCTACTTCTAAGAGAAACAGATAGAGCTGGTCACGCCGCTGCACCAGGAGCTGGCGCTCAAGGACCATCTCATCGCGCTGGGATACGTCATCAAGAGTGACTACTCTCCACTCTCCATGCAAGTCAGGCGCGAGATTAATGAAGAGAAGCGCGCAAGGCGCAACGCATACTGCGCCGCTAGAGAACCCCATTGAGCGCTCAAAGGAAACATCGGGCGAAGCGTCTCCCTTTATTAAGAGAAGCTCCTAGCTGATGTAAAGGAGAGGTTCCCAGCCGTCTTCACCGCAGAAGGGCAGGCAATGTTTTATGCGGAGTACTGCGAACGCGCCGAGAAACAGACCAACCACCGGACCACCACACCAGCGGCCAAGCGCCAGTTCACCAGCGTGAGGGACGCAATCGTCCCCGACGCCAAGTGAGCGCGAAATGCGCCAGGAAACGAGACGGGGAGGGCAAGAGGCGGATAAATTTGTGACGGCCCGGACGAGAGAGGGCGAGAGGGCGAGGATAAATGCCGAGATGAGGGCGGCGCTAAATCTGGTATCATAAAATGTGAACAGCTTCGCGCCGAGGGCGTCGGAAGTTGACTTCCTCTTCGCGAACGAAGAGATAGATATTCTCTTCGTGTGTGAAACGAAGCAGCAGCGCTGGGTGATCGGCACCGTCAAGCAGCTTGACTTCGAAGGCACCGTCATCTACATGGAAGCCTACGCCAAGACGGGCGGAAATCTCAAGGGCCACACCATGGGCGTTGTGTTCCTATCCAAGAGACGCGGCCTCATCCGACGAGAAGGCGCTTACCAAAGCGGTGGAAACAGGTGGCAGCTACTCGTCGTGCGCCACAAGGATATAAGGTTCCTCAGCGCCTACTTCACGCCGTCTGCAACGAAGAGAGACTGGGAGGCGCTTTTTGGTCGAAGTAAAGCGCCTCAGAGGCAAGACGGTGATGTGCAGAGATCTAAACGCTAGCCACCCGTCGTGGCGCCCAAGCGTCAATAAGACGGGCGGAACAGCTCTGAAAGTGTTACTACTACCCCTGCAGCGAAGAGCGCAGCGACACCCCGGCGGTTAGAAGCCAGGAAAGAGACTACCGCGTAGCAGAGGAAAGCAACAGCGCCCGGGTATCTTCGTCCTCAGAGCTCCGCGAGGCGTCACGCATCCCTTACCGGCGTCTTACGGAACGATGGCAGGCTCTACAATAGACCTGATTCTAGTTGCGGGATGAAACAGCAAGCTGCCTCCCATCCCATCCATCATCACGACACCCGCTTCGTATGCTAACGACCATATGTGGCGCCGCACAGTTAAAAATGGAATTTTCTTGGCGTATTTAAAAACGCTTTGAAGTAATGGAGGTTCTAGCCAAGACTAAAATCCTTTCGAATGGCGAAAAAATCGAGTCTTTTTTATAAACATTGCCTAAGATATCCCACTGTAAGTATTTTTCAATGCTTCGCCGCAGAGTTGGATTTGGCCCGCTGTCGTCGAGGCTGTATGATACTGTAACTTCGTCACTTTTGCTCCATTTTTGTATTGCAGCACCGTTTTGGAATGGTCTCGCCGAGCTGCGGCGATTTAAGGGTTTTCATGGGTAAAAAACTATTTTGAAATAGTTTGGAAATGTTTGGAATTTTTAGCTTCCGAGCAACTAACCTTCTCCATCGAGTACTCGAACAGTTTAGATTTAGAGTTGAGTTCCTTCTGCCGTACCAACAATTTCAAATCCGTGGGTAAGTCGTGGACTTTGTGCTATGACTGACACCCACAAGTGACTATCGAAGGGTAATGTAAGAAGGTCTTTTGATTCTGACCATGGCTGGCTGCAGTTACGTTAGTAGCAAGATATGATGCTGCTAGTCTTATCGTGAAACAGTGATGAAACTATCGCTCTATAAATCATGCTTGCCCTCTCTAGATAGGGCATAAGCGACTCAAGGCCGATGTTTTAGAGAAGGACATTAATGTGAATTCACGGGCAAAAATGATGACTATTAAAATGCCAGGGCGTCCAACCACACAGCCTCAGCCGAACTGCACACCCATTTCGACCTAAATCTCACCCTTTTTGCCAATGACCTGCCGCGGACCCAAGAGCGAGAGCGAAAGCGGCAGTCTGAGCTACGGCGCGAGCTTTGTGATACCATTTGGCGCCACAGCGCCCAGCCTCAGCTCAGCCCACCGCCGCGGCCTGTAATTTCGCTTAGTCCGCGGTGCCCATCGCATGATGCCTTTCAAAAGCCGCTTTTTGGTAGCGCTCTGCGGCGTTACTACGTCTATTCACACGGAATGGCTTAAAGCACTGCGAGTCCTGGCGGCAGGCGCTCTGCGGTCGGCGGCGGCCGCTGGCCGCAGAGCGCGCGCGACAACGCCACGAATCCCAGGGCATTCGCCGGCCATGGACACTCCGTGACCGTGGGCGCTCTGTGGCCTTTGGCGCCGCGGCCGGGCCCCGCGCCACACACAAACGGCCCACCCTCTTGCGACTTTGGGCGAGTCGCGCGGCGCTTCGATGGCGCGTCGCGCGGCGCTGCGACAGACACACTGCGAAACGCTTGGGTGTGAGTCCACCGCAGCGCTGCGGTGGACGCAAAGAACTTCACTTGATGCGACAGAGGGCAGGCAACGCCTCAATGCGGTACTCGCTGGTTACCGCGCCGCGCCGCGCTGCGTGAATACGTGCGTGGAAGTCAGAGCAGCCATCGACGTGGCTGGATTCGGCAAGGCCCGCGTTGGAGTGCTAGAGGTTAGACTGCTAATCTCTTATAACAAAGGCACTGCCTACAGATGTTTTCCTCAAAACCCACAAAATAGATGTTTCAGAGGGCGGCAATCTGCCACAGAGTTGAAATAAAAAGTTAAAAACCGCTGTATCGTTTTTGAAATACGTAAGAAATTATCCGGTTTTAACCATGCGGCGCCACATATGCCGATATTTATGGATATTCAGTTCGGATAGGCGACGCGCATGAGGGCGAAGGAGTTCTTCCTGCCCTCGCCGCATAGACGAAAGTCCCAAGCCGGAGACAAAGCATGAAAGCTCTACAGAGCGGAGCTTTCGCAGCTTGCGGCGAAGCTCAGAGCATGCGGATCAAAATTCGCGTTCGATGCGAATGTCGATGAGCTACAAGCGCTTATCCGGAAGCCCTGGATTTGTTTCGTCAAGCCCGAATTGACGCGTCACACAGCTTCGTGGTCGGCAGACGCGGACCGAGTCGCGAAGTTCCGGTCGCAGGTCGTGAAGCGTGCACTCGGTTCGAAAGGCACTGCGGCTGACTGGCTGGAGAAGCGCCGCCTCGGCCGAGAGGTCAAGCGACTCTTCCGAGCGAAGGCGCACCACCGTAGGCAGGTTGCTGTGGACAACTTGCGGAAGGGATCCAGTGCCCTCTCGCTCGCAGACGTCGCAGAGCGCATCCAGAAATCAAGCGCTGCGACGAAGGACGCCAGCAAGAATGGCAACGAGCTTGTGCAGCGAGAGTTCACTGAATTGTTAGCGGAAAAGCCTCCGCCGGTGAGCGTCTTCGCGCTGAGAAAGTACACGCTGCCGCCGGAGATGGAAGGTATTTTTTCGGCCGCCATCCGCCGCGCGAAGAAAGGAAAAGCTGTGGGCCCGGATGGAGTCCCCATGGAGCTCCTCCAGATTTGCCCGCAGACTTTAGCGGAGCTGCTCTTTGAGACCTTCGCAGCGGGAGAGAGGTTAGGATTGGAGATGAAGGATTGGGATTTGTCCATCGTCATCCCCATCTTCAATTAGAAAGGCCTTGTAGCGAGGACGACAAACCACCGCCCGCTTAGACTCATCTTCATCCTGAGGAAGGTGTTTGAGATAGGGACGACTGCGAGACTCTTCAAGGAGAAGCCCGACGAGCTCGAGCAGTCCGGTTTTTTTAGAGGACAATGGCGGAGGCCCTCGCGGCGATAGTGGTGTCTGCAGCCTCGCTGCAGTACATAATCACCGTACTCCTCGAAATCACCAAGGCCTATGATCTCGTCCAGAGGGACCAAATCATGGCCATCGCAGACGAGGATAACAGCGTCGAGACCACTGGTATGGTGGCGACGTTTCTGCAAACGTCAAACGCCATGACAATGGGCGACGAGTCGAAGATGAAGAAGGAAGGCAACGTCGGGATGACCAAAGGATGGCCAGCATCGCCAGCGCTGTATAGAAAAAACTTCCAACGTCTTCATCCGACGCGCGCTACACGCGCTCAAGATCATTTACGACGTCGAGAGCCCCAGATCTCTCCTCTTTTTCGCGGACAGTATCGCCCTGCTTTTCGCGAGCGCTATTCCCGCCGAAATCGGGTTACTGGCGACGGGAAGCTGGGCGGCCGCTGCACTGATTGGATTCAACTTAGCACCAGGAAAGTCGCTCGAGCTCTCCCGCAGCATGTCTCAGCCGGTGCGCCGGACGCTGCGCGAAAAATTCCTACGAGTTGTTGAGACAGATTTCTCCCTCGATGTCGGCGTGTCCGCGGCGGGCGCCACGACAAGTCAGCTGTCCTCCCGAGTCGACGGAGTGTCCACGACGCACTCGACGCTAAGGCAGACCAGCGCCCTCGTCCGCGGCATGGACCTCTACATCGCAGTACAAATCTACAAAGCATTTCTACAATCGGAATGGCTTTACGGGTGCTTCTTCGCCCCTATGAATACAATGCTCTAAAAAAAGCTAGACGTTTCGCCTGTGCGGGGCTGGATGAGCAGTTTGAGATGCGGCACTGATATGCCGTCGGTCCCGCAGAATAGTGGTCGTCCATGCGGCGCATAAAGTTCTTTTATATCTTCCTCGGGGGTACTGTAGCAGACAGGAGGGAGGGAGGGGTAGGTTTTTTACGGACTCGTGCGTGAGATGAAGAACGCCAAGCGCCGCCTGGACGTCCTCATCGTCCAGGTCAGCGTGAGAAAAGTGCATGAGGAGACGGAGAGAGCGCCGGTACTGGGCGACTTAAGCGAGGTATCGGGATCGCTCAAGAAGCTCGGTAGAAATCGCGACTGCAAGCTGTTGCTAAGAAATAGTAGTCGGATGGAACTTCAGACAGTTCTTCTCGCCTGCTGCCGCCTGCGGCGTCAACAGCCTCGTTCCAGAGTTGTGTAAGATAAGCACCGCCATCCCAGGTCCGAGTGATGCTTGCCCTGAGGGTAGTGGTTTCCGGGACCTCATTAGCTTTGTAGTCCTCGCCTTAATAGAGGCTGCGCGCGACGGCGATAGTAATGAGCTCCCGGTCATGAACGGCGTCGGTGAATTTCTGCGCGTTGGCGCCGTGTGCACGGGAGAGACCAACACACAAAAGTAAGTAGAACTTGAGCAGGCTGCGGTATGCCTCTAGGCATGACGACGGGATGCAGCTGAAAACGAGAATTCGCGATAGCGATGCTTCGTCCATATCCTTGATGGTAGAGCGTGGGTGAGGAGGGCCAGCTGTGGGCGTCGCAACGGGTGGGGGACGGTTGTTGTAAAGTAGTGTAATCTGGCGTTTCTTTCCACGTCGGTAGAGTGTGGAATCTTTTACTGCCAAGGTAGAAGTAGGAGAGTCGTAAGAGCGGCAGGGAGATCCGGTCTCACAGCCGACACGCTAAAGGCGCTCGATGGGGTCCTGAGGAAAACCACCAGGCGCTGGATTGCGCAGCGCGACACATTCGGCGCAGCACCGGCGATGGCGGCCATTCTCTTAAGGCAGCCGATGCGTCTGGCGATGTGCTGAGGAGGAAGCGGACTAAAAGTGGGGTTTTCCGCCAGAGAAGTTGGGCGGTGCGCGTAGACGCGCGTGCATGTACTGGAATGGGAAGCCAACATGGGAACTCCATGTGGAAAAGTCGATGGCGTTCGCCGCAATATCTGCGATGGAGCAGGTCGCCTGTCGGCCGCTTAGTTGGGCCAGAGGCAGGGTTATCATGCGTAATCTCCGGGGAGGCAAGGCGCTCGTCCGCCCGGTCCCTGAACAGGCGGCTGCGGGGGGATTTTCGGCGGCAGAGCGGGCGGTGGAGCTTGATCTTGATCTTGATCTTGAGCTTGATCTTGATCTTGATCTTGATCTTGATCTTGATCTTGATCTTGATCTTGATCTTGATCTTGATCTTGATCT
>JAULCF010827902.1:0-13014 GCA_032361265.1 Devaleraea mollis | reverse complement strand
ACGTCAGATCGATCCATGACCAATATTTGGACCAACATGGGACCATCTCATTCATACAACGGTGGCGATACAAATACAAAACCTGTCCAAGCTCATGTATCATGCATCGGAGTTGCTCCTTCAAACACCTCTATCGCATATTGCGGTGTTGAAACTGGTGGCGTCTATAAGACAATCGACAAAGGATTAAATTGGACCCCAGTTACTTATGAATACGCCATTGGAAATCTACAAGATGTCAAAGTGGATCCACTTGATCCTGATATTGTTTACATCGCCAGTGGAAGTGTGATTTACAAAACAACAGACGGAGGAACAACTTGGAATTTATTATTCACCGCTACTGCACATATAGAACACTTCTACATCCACAGTTCTAGCACCAATATTTTATATGCGGCTACAAGAGATGGATTATATAAAAGCACCGATAATGGAAATAGCTGGACTTTAAAATATGATGGCTATGTCTACGACATAGAACCAAAACCAGGAAACGAAGATATTCTCTATATCTCGGTAAAAAATAATGTAACTGTCAGACCAGAAATCATGAAGTCAATTGATAGTGGTGACTCTTGGACTTTAATGGACAATGGTTTTTATAGTCCTTCAGTACTGAGCGAAGCTTCCGTTTCTGGTTGTAAAATCGGAACTACTCCAGCTGACCCAAATAGAATTTATGCAGGTATCATCGCTAATGGAAAAAACGGCGACAATGGCTGGATTGGAATCTACTATAGTCTTGATGAAGGATTAACTTGGCAAGAAGACAGTGGGTTTGACGGAGGACCTTATGCTTCAGGAGATGACATGAACACCAACTGGTATGTTGCAGGATACTCTAGTGGCTATCACCAAGGCTGGTACAACTTTGATATTGATGTATCCCACACCAATCCAGACAAACTATGGATCGGCACCATCTGGTTCTGTGAATCAGGAAACAAGGGAGCCAACATTGAATACGTAAGAGGAACAAGAAATCTTGCAATGCATGCTGACATCCAAGATATTGATGTGGTGGGTGATGAAATTTGGGTTGTATCCGATGGTGGTGTTAATTTTTCCAACGATGAATGCCAGACGATGGAAACACGCATGTCTGGAATAACAGCATCTGACTTTTGGGGATTTGGTATGGGATGGAATGATGACATTTGGACTGGAGGAAGATACCACAATGGAAATGCAAGCTACTATAAAAATTATGGCGATGGCAATACGATACTTCTAGGAGGAGCAGAAGATCCAACTGGTTATGTTCATCCTCTTGACAATAAAATCAATTATTTCACTGATGTCGGAGCAAAAAGAATTCCTAATTCGTTATCTGAAACAGCATACAACGTTGCCAACTTATCTATTTACCCCAACCAAAGCTATTTTCACTTTTCATACAGTGAGGTAGAATGGCATCCTTATCATACCAACGTAGTTTATGTAGGTAAAAACAATGAACTATTTAAATCTGTAGATGGTGGTTCCAATTTTGAATCCATATTCACCTTTCCCGGAGAGACAAGGAGATTTGAAATCAGCCGAGATGACTCCAACTATATTTACATGTTAGTTTATGTGAGTACTTATGACTGGAGAACATATCGATCTACAGATGGTGGTGCAAACTTTACCGAACTATCAGAGCCTACACTTACTGGTGGCAGCTGGAGAAATCTCTCACTTACATTAAATCCTTTTGACAAGAATGAAATTTGGCTCGCATCCAACAATTCTTCAAACGGAAATAAAATATTCTCATCTACTGATGGTGGATCAACTTGGATCAATCATTATGACGCAACCATAGCTGATCAAAGTATCAAGGATATGATTTATCACGCTAGTCCCGATGGAGATAAAATTTACACTCTAACCAATGATGACTTCTTTTACTTAGATAAAGACACTGAGATCTGGACTCAATATAAAGATGGGCTTCCTCTACAACCTAGGGGATTTATGATTCTTCCTTTTTATAAAGACAACAAAATCAGAATGGCTTCCGCCAAAGGTATCTGGGAAATTCCATTTGAAACTGAAAGCACGGTGCAAGCAATGCCAATGGTTAACAAGGACGCAATTTATTGCAACAAAGATACTGTCCAATTTGAAAGTCATTCTATCATCAATCAAGATGGTGTTACTTGGGAATGGAGTTTTAACCCGACTCCACAATATGTAGAAGATACCAGTATCAGAAATCCTAAAGTTGTCTTTGGGACCAATGGAAATGTTGATGCAACACTGACTATTACAGACTCAAATGGTAATACAGATAGTCGCACAGTTACGAGCATACTAAACATTCAGAACCTATGTGAACCAGATCTAGTAGCAGGTTCAGCTTTACAGACATTTGAGAATGGTGATCGTGTAGTGATTCCAAATGCCAATCTAGAAAATGTAACAAACTTTACCATTACTGGATGGTGGAAACCAGAAGGCAACCAACAAGCTTATGCGGCACTTGTTTCAAGCGGAGATTGGTGTGCACATTGTGACTATACTGAAGGCTTAATCTTTGACTATTATGGTAGTAAACTATGGTACAAGTGGCCGGGAATGTCAGATAATTGGGGTAGCAATAGCGGTATTGATATTCCGATCGATGAATGGTCTTATGTTGCACTTACTATTGAACCAACCAAAGCAACCCTTTACTTAAACGATCAAAAATATGTTCATAACAAAGCCCTATCACCAGGAAATATCACCAACTTATATCTAGGCTATGGTCACTACTCTAAGTCATTCAAAGGCTTGATAGATGAGGTGAGTATCTGGACAAAAACCTTGACTGAGGATGAAATTTACAAATTAAGACATATCACAAAAGAAGAAATTATATCAACTGACCCTGATCTAATTTCCTATTATCAGAACAACACCTTCATTAACGAGAATACACTTTTAGATCATGCTGGTACAAGACATGGTGTAAGAGAAGGCGGTGCAATTCTGACAGAAAGTAGCGTACCTGTAGGATCAGGAATTTCACAGCTTGTTGAAATTACTCCTGGCACTCACAACTATGACTTCATTGAGCTTGAATCCAGCATTACGCTCAACGATTGTCTCGACTCAGAGGGCAAAGTAGTCTTAACAAGAATAGAAACAGCCTCAGACATAAATCCCAACAACAATGATAGCCCTACCAATTATTGGGTAATTAATAGTTATTCAGACAATGGAGCATTAGGTCAAGTAGATGCATTAAACTTAAAGGTAACCGACTCTGCTTTTCTTACAGGTCTAGCTCAGACAAGCGATGCTGTGTTGCATACAAGGTCAGAAAATGGTGAAGGAGCTAACTGGAGTGCTAGAGCTTCATCTATTGATCTCAACGGAAATATTTTAAGCTTTGATCGAAAAACAAATATTAATAGTTCAATACAGATAGGTCTGACTAACCTAGCTCCGGGCTTGACTGAAATTGATCCGGGTAATCCGTGTGAGGTTGACACGACTGCAGGCAACACATTAATACTAGACGGTAGTGGTGACTATGCAGAAATCCCTGCTCTTGATTTAAACACTAATAATTTTTCAGTTTCAGCTTGGGTCAAGCCCAATGGAATTCAGAATAGTTGGTCAGGAATTGTTTTTTGTAGAGGAAATGGTACAACCTCAGGGCTTAGCTGCGCAGATAATAATGAGTTAAGATATCATTGGGACAGCGACGAATACGGTTGGAGCTCAGGAGCCTATCTGCCAGAAGATGAATGGAGTCATGTTGCATTGGTTATTTCCCCTACCGACGTAACGATATTTTTAAACGGAGTTGCTCATAACCGACAACGAAACCATGCCGTTGAATCATTTTCATACCCAACTAGAATTGGAAGCGACCAAACTTCTTCTTCAAGATACTTTAATGGTCAGATTGACGAAGTTTGTATTTGGGATCGATCACTTGATATTAACGACATAAGGTTACTAAGGCATTTGACCAAGGATGGAATAATACCATCAGACACAAATCTTAAAGCCTATTACCAATTCAATGAAGATGACGGCGTCATCTTTGATCGCAGTACCAACAACTTCCATGCAAGCTTAAAAGGAGATTCATTTAGAGATGCTTCGTCTGCTCCTGTTGGCGGAGGAGAAAGCCAACAACTTGATGTTACAACTGCTGGAATATATTCAACTACTCCGGGCTTAGATCTTGAATTTAACACTTCAGGAACCTACCCTGATGGTGAACTAGTTGTTTCACGCATTAATACCAATCCTGATATCTTACCAAACACAAATGAATCTTCTGGAAAATACTGGGTGATTAATAATTATGGAAATAATCAAACTTTCACCTCACTTGAATCCATGAAATTCAAAGAACTCGGAGAATTTATTGATATGACTTCTCCTCCCAATTTAAGGCTTCATTCAAGGCTAGAAAACGGATTTGGTGCCCAATGGTCTCAGCAAGTAACTGGCACACAAATCATTACTACTGAAGAAGCAGTCATTTATAGTGCTGGTTTAAATGTTCAAGAATTTGGTCAATACATCATTGAAAAATCTGATGGGATATTTTGGATTGGAATTGAAAATACAGACTGGAATAACCCCAACAATTGGGGCGGCGGAACATTACCAAATGCAACAGACAATGTGATTATTCCAGCCAATGTACCATTCTATCCTGTTGTGAATATTGATGGTGTTTCAATTTTGACTCTATGCGTTGAATTGGGTGCTAGCTTGACTGTTCCTAATCAATTCAACTTTGATGTCTTAATCGGAAGTTAGTAAAGCCAGACTTAATAGAGATTGATAGAAAATACTTGATACTTAATCCCGCTTTAGATTACCTTTGTAGTAGATGAAACCCTTAAAGCATTACATAATACTGTTCATTGCCTTTTTCTGCCTTTCGGCAAATGGCTATACGCAGGCAGCCCTCTCTGAGAATTCTAAAATCTCACTATTAACGGTAGGACCTGGAAATCAAATTGCGGATATGTATGGCCACACTGCAATCAGAGTAAGAGATCTAAGCCAGAACATTGATCAGGTTTTTCATTATGGCCTGTACGATTTTGAGGCTCCTAATTTTGTAATGAAATTTTTAAGAGGGAAGTTAATGTATCAAATGGGCTACTCAACTTATGATCGGTTTATCAAATCATACGATCGCGACAAGAGGACCGTTTACGAACAAACATTTAATCTCGATGCCACGCAAAAGAATGTTTTCTATGCTGCACTTATAGAAAACTACAAACCAGAAAACAGGAAATACTTGTACGATTTTTTCTTTGACAATTGTGCAACCATTATCGGTGATAGAATTGAAACATTGGTAGGAGAAATTCAATATCCAAAGGATCGTGAAAACAAAACCTTCCGACAAATGATAGATGAGTACCAGCAAGATAACCCGTGGGCTGATTTTGGAATTGATTTAATCATCGGAAGTGTTGCTGATGATACGACAACTATAGGTGAACAATTATTTCTTCCTCTCTATGTTCATGACATACTAAAGGATTGCTACATAGACGGCAAGCCGCTCATAACCGATGAGAGACTAGCACTTAACTATATTGCAAAAAATAAAAAGGAGTCGTCAAAATTTACTCCTAGACTGGTGTTTATGATTCTGTTGCTGTTGGAGTTTCTTCTACTAGTTAGCTTTTTTGTAGGTTTGAAAAAGCTAAAGGGTTTAATCAAAGCATACGATCGTTTTTGGTTTCTCATTTTAGGAATAGGAGCTCTCATCATTACATTCATGTGGTTTGGAACAGATCACATCTCAACCAAGGATAACTGGAATTTATTCTGGATGAACCCTCTTTATTTAATTCTGTTTTTTGCTTTATGGAAAGCAAAACCTTCATTTATAAAAACGGTTTTAATAGTCTTACTTATTTTCAACTTAGCGACTTTGGTTAAATTCCCAGGACAGTTTCAGGAAATCCACGATGCTTCCTACCTTCTTGTTGTTATAAGTACCGTGAAATTACTAAGACATTACCTGGGAATAAGGGAAGGCGACAAGCTTACATAATTACAAATGTTCTTGGCGACTTGAGTTCCTTTTAAACTTTACTCAAAAAGATTTATGGTTTTTATGTGATATTTTAATAACGAACAATTTGTTATTACTAAATCATTACATCATCATTATGAAGCTTTCTCACCTAATCCAAACCTTCACTATATTCATTTTATTTATAGCATCCAACTATAGCGCTTCCGCGCAAGCAATCAATACATTGAATGTAGAATCGCCTGCAAGCATTGCTGGAGAGTACGTACTTATAGGTGCAGACTTTGGCTCCCAATCAACGGATGCAATTCAAGGTTCTATCGTATTTGCTAGTGATGAAGTCTCTCCATTTACAGATGGTTGTACTGAATTTGATGTTAGTGTTGCAGGTAAAATCTGTTTTATTGATAGAGGTAATTGTGAATTTGGGTTAAAAGCTTTGAATGCTGAAAACGCTGGAGCTATCGCCGTTGTAATTTGCAACACCAATGGTGGTCAAGCAGTGACAATGGGTAGTGGTAATGCTGGAAACGATGTTTCCATTTACACCTGCTCAATCTCCAATGCAGATTGTGATCTAATCAGACTAGAACTTGAAAACAATGAAATAGAAATCTCACTTGAATATAAAGAAGAAGAATGCTTCCTTGACAATGAACTCCCGATTGTTTGGGGAATCAATGGCGAGGGCTCTTTTGATGATGGAATTGGCGACTGGCAAGTGTCAAGTTCAAATGATATTGATAATGTCTTTATTCAAACAGAGATTAATTCAAATCAAGGATTTATTAGAAATACAACTTACTCCATTGATTCACCTACCGCTTGTCGAGGTGTTCTAATTGCTGATTTTGATTACTTCTCAACACAGGGAGATTCAGAAATCTTCAATCAATTAACATCACCGTATCCACAATATAGTGGCTCGATTACCTCTCCTACTATAGACTTATCCAACGTTGAAAATCCAGCTGTATCATTTTATCAATTTTATCTACCGCTAAATGGATTTACAAGTTTTGAATACTCCATAGACAATGGAGTGACTTGGCTAGAAAACAACATGATTGAAACACAAAATATTTTGACAGCTGCAGCGGAATCTGATACGTTGATCACGGAGCAAGTTAAATTGAATATTGATGATGCAGCAGGTCAATCAGAAGTCAAACTTCGATTCAACTATCATGTTTGTGATTTCTATTTCTGGATCCTCGATGATATTATCATTACGGGTAATCTTATATCGAGTACAGAAGAATTAATAACTAAAAATAGCATGAAGGTCTTCCCAAATCCTGCAAGTGATTATATTCATATTCAATTAAACAAGGAGATAGTAGGTCCATTTAATATTAAAGTCCATAACCTAGAGGGGAAATTAGTTTATTCAGAACAAGTAAATCAAAAAACAAAAGAAATTCAGCTTAGTTTAAATAACCAAAGCTCTGGTTTATATCTTGTTTCTGTTTCATCCGGTAGCGCTGAAATGATTCAAAAAATATGGCTTAAATAAACAACAGGTAAAACAATAATTTACCAACAATCAAATTATTATTCTTTTTAAAGCAAGTTAACTTATACTAATTGCAAAGTCTAGCTCGTTCGTGTTTAGTAATTAATTAAGACCAACTTGTTTTTTACAAATCATTAAAACACTAAAATGAAACTTCCCTACTCGCTTGTCAGCGCAAGTATCTTCTTGCTATTCACTTTATTTATTTCTTCCCTATCAGCCCAAGTAACCACCTTTATATCCATAGACTCACCCGCAAGTATTACAGGCGAATATGAAGTTTTGGGAGCAGATTTTGGACCAAACTTAGCGGATGGAATCCAAGGAACAGCTGTATTTGCAATGGATCAACAAAATCCATTTAATGATGGATGCTCAGAATATACAACCAGTGTTGATGGAAAAATTTGTTTTATAGATAAAGGAACTTGTGAGTTTGGGACAAAGGCGCTAAACGCAGAGAACGAAGGAGCAATCGCTGTGATCATCTGCAACACCGATCCAGATGTTGAACTTACTTCAATGGCTCCAGGCAGCGATGGTGAAAATGTAACAATTTATACCTGCATGCTATCCAAACAAGATTGTGATATCCTTAGACTTGAAATTGCAAACAATGAAATCGAAATGTCAATAGAATCTATTGAAAATCCATGCACTCTTCCGGTGGATCCATCTATTGTATGGGGAATGAATGGAGAAGGCTCTTTTGACGGCGGACTTGGTGGCTGGGAGGCTACTTCAGAGGACGATGTAGATCAGGTATTCACCTATATTGAACTTCCAATAAATCAGGGAGCTTTAAATGGTGGAGATTATAAGATTAATTCGCCAACCGCATGTAATGGTGCGATCATTGCTGATTTTGACTTTTTCACCAGTGGAGGTGATATCAATGTAATTAATAGCTTATCTTTTCCTTATCCCAATTACGAAGGATCAATCATTTCTCCTACTATAGATCTAAGCAATGTAGAAAATCCATCTGTCATATTTTACCAATTCTTGCTGCACTTGAATGGTTTAACTAGTTTTCAATATTCAATAGATAATGGCAATTCTTGGTCAGCGCAGGAATTCATAGAAACAGATAATGTTTTAACAGCTGCGCAAATTTCAGATGAAATAGTCTCAGAAAAAATTGAAGTTGACATTGACAATGCTGCTGGTGAATCACAAGTGAAATTAAGATTCAATTACCACAATTGTGACTTTTACTTCTGGATGTTAGATGATATTATTGTTCTTGGTGATCTAGTCTCAAAGACAAAGGAATTGACCCTAGGAAGTAATTTAATAAAGGTGTTCCCAAATCCAGCAAGTGATTTTATTCATATTCAATTAGATGAGGAAATGAAAGGCATCGTAAATCTCGAAGTTCATAGTATGGACGGACAATTGATATTTTCAGAGCTGGTCAAATCAGGAAAGCAGTTTCAGATAAACTTAGGAGATCAAACAGCTGGTATTTATATGGTGAGTGTTTCTTCTGGTGAGAAGGAATTAACTCAAAGAATCATATTGGAATAGAGATCGTTTAATTTGATGACAAAGTAGTTATATCCCCAAGGATTCCGCATCAATCAAATCGACGCGTTGCTTCATCTTTTTCTGTATGACTTTAAAATGGTGCTTGTCTTCTTCTGTGACAAAGGTTATGGCATCTCCTGGGTTCTCTGCCCTACCCGTCCTACCTATCCGATGGATAAAATCTTTAGGTGAGCGAGGCAATTCATAATTGACAACGTGAGGTAAGAAAGCGATATCGATTCCTCTTGAAAGAAGATCAGTTGAAACTAAGATTCTTAATTTGCCTGAGGTAAAATCTTTCAATAAGGCTTTCCTTCGTCCTTGGCTTTTTTTACTATGTATGGCTCTTGCGTGTAAACCATTTTTATATAATTTATCGGCAACCAAGTCAGCTTGATAAACTGAAGAAGTAAACACAAGTACTTGTTGCCAGTCATTACTCTTTATTAAATGACGGAGCAAGGGTCCTTTTTGATCTAGAGAAACAGCGTAAGCGGTTTGGTTGATCAAGACAGCAGCAGTTTCTTCTGCTACAATCTTAACAACATGAGGGTCCTTGAGTAAAGCACTTTCTACTATTTCTACATCTGGACTAAGTGTTGCCGAAAATAATAAGTTCTGTCTTTTGCTAGGAAGGAGGTCAAAAACACGTCCCATTTCTTTCCTAAACCCCATATTCAGCATCTTATCTGCCTCATCTATCACCAGAAGCTGTAGATCATCAAAATGCATTGCTCGCGACTCCGCGAGTTCCAATAAACGTCCTGGTGTCCCAACTAGAATATTTACATGTTGCATATTTTTCATCTGCGGATTGATAGACACTCCACCATGTACCGCCATCGATTTTATTCTGAAAGGTAAGTTCTGCGTAAATGACCTAAATACTTCTTCTACTTGTACAGCAAGTTCACGCGTGGGGACCACTACCAATACATTGACATGTCTATTCTTCGTTTCCGTCTTACCTTCTAACATTTGTATGATAGGCAACACATAAGCAGCTGTTTTACCAGATCCAGTTGGTGCAATTCCTAGAATATCCTTTCTATTTAGAATTTCCGCAATAGCCTGCTCTTGGATTGGAGTAGGACTCTCATAAGCTTTCTCTTTTATGGAATCTAACAAGTACGGCTTTAGACCTAAGGATTTAAATGACATTCAGTAAATTTTTATTTATAGCTAAGCTTCTTTTTAATTTCGAGTGAAGGTAGTGAGATGTGGCATAAAGAAGCATATTATGATTACTTAATTCTCTGAGTTCAATATTAGGCAGCTATCACCTTTACCCATATTTAATATTTTGGTTTTAAAATTAAAACTCTTACTTTAAAGTCTACTAACAATTAATATCAACTAAGGATTTTATCAACAAAGACAATCCTTTCTAAGGATGTTTGGTAAATCAGATTGCATAAATTCAAAATACTACCATGGGTTTCAACATCGCAGGTTTAGTCATTAATAAAAATTACGATAAGGACATCAATCAACTTGGTAAAGATTTAAAATGGGGCTTTACTGATATTGAAGAAATCACTTTAGAAAAGGCTTCAGAAAACTGGACACCTAAAGGTGAGTTAAGGGTATACTTTTCAGATGCGGCTACCATGATATTCTTCAATCATGAGATGGTGTTTAGTCAATTTGCTTCTTCTGAAGCTGACACCTTAAACTATGCTTACTCGGCAACAGCTATGGCATTTCAAGTTGATGTTTTTGAGAAAGGAAAACTTATCAGATCAATCTATGAATACAATCATGAAAAGGAGGTTGATATCGGCGATAAACTGCCTGAGGAAGTAGATAATGAAACTGCTGATGGCCTTACATTTACTCTGATAGATAAGTTCCTTGGAGAAGAGTTTGGAGAGCTAGATTATTCCGATAAAGCGTATCGATTTAAGTTGGGAGAATATATTAAGACTTATGAAGAACCTTCTAAAAAAGTCTCCCCATCCAGCGTAAATAAACCAACTAAAAAATGGTGGGAGTTTTGGAAATAGCTGATCTAAAATAAGTACCAAAATAAAAATCGCTATCATACGAAAAATGAAGACACAACAATAATACTACACCAACTTACCTTTAGCACCTATTATCTATCTTTGACTAAAATACTCTACTACAAAATACAATGAAATACCTTTTTTATTTCTTATTGTCTTTTACCATATGCTTCTTCAATGGGTGTACTAACAATCCCACTTACTCTACCCTTCAAGGAGAAAAATTTACTCTTTCTTTTCAAGGACCGGAAACAAATGAGAATCACCGTATTAATCCCTTCTTAGATTATAAACTTGAAGTCACTTTTAGTCAAAAAGGAAAAGAGATTACCATACCTGGCTATTATGCTGCAGATGGAAATTCCGCAGAAACAAGTGCAAGTTCAGGGAGTCAATGGCAGGTGATTTTCAGACCAGAAACTATTGGCGAGTGGAATTATAAAGCAAGCTTCTTGAAAGGAAAAGATGTTTCGGTTATTCCAAATACAAGTGAAAATGAAAAAATAGACTTGCCAAATGACAGCGGAATAATCAATGTCAATAAGAATGTAAACTATGAAGGAAGATTACAATATGTCAACAAACATTACTTACAATATTCTCAATCAAAAAAATACTTTATAAAAGGAGGTTGTGGAAGCCCAGAAAACATACTTGGATACTACGAACTAGACGGCACATATAGAGGAGAAGAGCCAAAAGCTAGAGAAGGAGAGTCCACCGCAAGCTCTGAATTACATAAATTCCCAAACCATCTTCAAGATTGGAACGATGGTGACCCAAGTTGGCAGAACGGCAAAGGAAAATCATTGATAGGTGCACTTAACTATTTAGCCAGCAAGGAAATAAATAGTTTGTATTTCTTAACGATGAATATTGATGGCGATGGGAAAGATGTCTTCCCATATACCAGCTATACAGAAAGAGAAAGGTTTGATGTTTCAAAGCTAGCGCAATGGGAAATTATTTTTGATCATATGGACAAGCTAGGCATCCTCATGCAAGTTGTGCTTCAAGAAACAGAAAATGAATTATTGCTCGATGGAGGAGAAACTGGAAAATATAGAAAGCTCTACCTGAGAGAAATGATAGCAAGATATGCGCATCACACAAAATTGGTTTGGAATATGGGGGAAGAAAATGGACCTGTTTTCTGGAGACCGGAAGGGCAAAATACTGCCCAACAAAAAAGTATGACAAGCTATGTTAAGAATACTGATCCTTATAAAAACTGCACCGTCCTTCATTCACATGCAGATAAGAAAACAAGAGATTCGCTTTTCATGCTTCTTAGAGGATTTAATGACCTTGACGGCATGTCTATGCAAGTTTACGACAATGCAAATGCCCATTCAAGTACCGTTCAATGGTTAAAAGAGTCTGCCGACGCAGGTAAGCCATGGATTATCAGCATGGATGAAGTAGGACCATACTACAGAGGAGTCGATCCCGACGACAGGTTAGACAACAATCAAGATACCATCAGGGCAGAAGCGCTTTGGGGTAATTTGATGGCCGGAGGTAATGGAGCGGAATGGTATTTTGGCTCCAACAATCACAACAATGATCTTACCTGCGAAGATTGGCGAACAAGAGATCGCATGTGGGATTATACTGCCCATGCTACAAGATTTTTTAACGACCATATTCCATTTCATGAAATGAAATCGGCAGACGACTTGACTTCCGGATCACAGAATTATGCATTTGCGAAAGCAGGAGAAACCTACCTTGTATACTTACTCCACGGTGGACAAGTAAATTTAGATTTAAGCATGGCGACTGGTTCTTTCAACATACATTGGTATAATCCAAGAACCGGAGGAAAACTTCAAACTGGTTCTATCAAGAAAGTTGTCGGAGGAGTAAATGTTGATTTAGGAAAACCACCTACTGAAGGAAATAAAGATTGGGCAATATTGCTTAAGGCTGATCCAACTGATCATCAAAATATTAAT
>JAULCF010826791.1:0-19347 GCA_032361265.1 Devaleraea mollis | reverse complement strand
GCGTCTGTACGGTTCCAACAATCAGGGATCCCCGTTTCATTCAATCCGTCAAAACGCAAAAAAATCGACGTATTTTCGAAAAAATTGTCCCCACGGTGGCAACTGTGGCGCCCTGTAGTTAGAAAAACATAATTTAAGGCATAAGTTAAAACTATGAAACCGATTAAACTGTTTAGGTGAGACCGAGATCTTTCGAATGGCGAAAAGAACGTGTCTTTTCATGCACTATTCGCTGAGATATTCCACTGTACGCACTTTTCAGTTTTCTGACCCGTCGTTGATATTTTGGGCGACTGTACTTTCGAAATTTTAACCAATAAGATTGATCCTCTATCTAAAAGTGATCATGTTGGTCGAACCGAGACTGCGGCATGACTCTTGATTGTTGATGACAGCGACGGTCGATGGAAACAGTAATCGATTGTTGATCGAATCGCGGATTTGGCCGCCTCGTCCACGGCGCGCGCAGGGAGCTCTGCGCCGTCCGCCGCACGCGACGCGGTATGCGCAGACTTGACCACATCTTCCGGGTTGCAAGCAGAACGCTCTGTTACGTCCGACGGGCGCGGCGCGGTGTGCGCAGACTTGGCTGGCACGTCCGCGGCGCACGCAGGACCGTTTGTGAGGTCCGTCGGGCACGGCGCAGTGCGCGCAGACTCTGCGCCAATTCTGAGCACACCGCGTTGCGCCCAGCAGATGTCACATGCTGTCCTTCGCGCAAAACTTCCACGGCGTGCGCAGGACAGTATTCGACGTCTCCTGGGCGCGACGAGGTGTGCTCAAATATGGTCCCGACTTCCGTGGAGTCGGCGGCTTGCGAAGGCTACTTCATCACCGGCAGCTCTGATCCTTCCAGGGTCAGAGATGCCGGCGAGGCGCAGGCCTTGAAACCTGCAGGTCGCGAGCACCGATGGAAAGTGGTCGTCCGAGAAGCTCGTGACGATCGTTGGCGACGAATGGTTGGCATGGGCATGAAAAATCATTGATCTTGGCCCATTTAAACCTGCCCATTTTCCCGTAGTTGAAGTAAAAAAACTAAAAACAGCTGTAATGTTTTTTGACCTTAGACCCAAAATATGTGAATTTAACTACGGGGTGCCACAAATATAGATGTAACGAAACTACTCTTATTATACTAGCTAGTATTATACTATTATTATACGCCTAGTCTAATCGAAGGCATCGTCCAAACTACCATTCGTTTTTCAGCCGCACTTTCCTTGCCTCGAGATTAAAATTGTCCGCAAACTTCCGCGGGAAGAGGCGGTAGTTTGGAAGCCTTTGATGCACGCCGGGCAAGAATGTGTGAGAGAGAGGTGTTCGCGCGCGTTACTAACGCGCACAGTAGTAGTGTGCGGGCAAGTCTAGTCTAGGAAAAAGGGCAAGTCGTTTAGCACCCAAGAGTGAAAGCACATGTGAAGATGTGTGAATCTTTGCTCCTCTTGGGGCCAGGACGGTATTTGTATACCGCCCGTAATTTATTCTTTAGTGGCCGGTCAAACCCTAACGGCCTATCTAGGCTGTGTATGATGACGGTTTTTGCAGGCCCCTAAAATCACGGTGCTTTGCAGGAAGTGCCTTTTGCTGAGAGTTCGGATCTCTCAGCAGAGTCGGTATGACTCTTGCCAAACGTTATTCCTGTACGTGTCTAGATTTCCATCTAGTATTAGATGGCAGCGATGTCACTGTACGCAAAGCACTTGACGTGCTGGCACGTGATCGTGTACATCAGTGCCTCCAGCTAACTAGGCTTGGCGCTGGACACTTAGTGTCCTTACCTGCACCTTCTAGTATTAGCATTTGGCCACTTGAGGCGTTTTTGTGTAAATGATATTTCAGCTAACTAGGCTTTGTGAGCGCTAGTCTAAAGCTAGTGAAGAATGCATGATCCGTTATCAGCACGTCATTGGTGCATTATCAGCTCTCAGGGTTATGTCCTTATCGTGTTTATGCCACATCACTCAAATGTCGCGGTATTTGTGCACAAATACCGAGACATTGGTTTGTGGGATACCCCAGAGCGTATCTCTTTGCCTATTCACCAGTTGCTTTGGTGGGACCCCTGGTGTTCTTGCGAGGGATCACTCCCGCAAGCCATGTGGCTGTGATTACGTCAGTAGGCGTAGTTTTCTTTACGCCTGCAGTAGCGTAAGCCTTTCCAGTAGCATCCTGGAAAGATGTCAATACCTGAAATCATACCTGCTATCATACCTACCTATCATACTTAGCTTGCTGTCCTCTGAGCTCACTTTAGGTCTTCTTTCTCCTCTGCCAACCATTCTCGTAAAAGAAGACAAGGACTACAGCCAACATGTTATTTTAGCCAGCAGCGCCGCCTTCGCGCCACCAACCCCCCCACACTCGCCCACCGACCACCGGCCGCCGACTAGCCCCCAGGCCACGCCGGCCGTCCGCACCCACCCTGGCTCCGCCGAACCCGGCTCTACGCGCTGGTCACTGGTCTTATTCTCATGACAATCCACACCTCGCTGCGCGTAAGTCGAATCGAGCTTGCCACTACTCAAATTTGGAAGTCGCTCGAGGACCTCCACAATCTCTCTGCTATCTCCCCTGAAACTCTTTATCAATCTATCCACGTTCCTCCTCTCCTCAAATGCGAATCCTCTGATGACTACACTGCCCAGCACCTTCAAAAACATGTCCAGCTCGTCGCGTGCGACCCCTCCCATGCCCTATCTCAACCCAAAAACCTCAGCACTTCCATTATTTTCGGCCTCCCTCCCACAAACGACCTTCTTCCTATCAAGAAAACCTACCGCCCAAAACCTTCCCCCTCAACCAGCGACGTTTTCACTCTCATTTCCCTCATCGCTGAAATGCAGGCGCCCCATGTGAGCTACTTGCAGGCGCGCGGCCGCGGTCGCGGTCGTGGAGGCTTTGGACGAGGGAAACGTGGCCCTTTCGGTAACAACAGCCGTGAAAGATACTACCAGAACCAATGTGGCAGCCGCGAACGCGAAAATTCCGCTCGGGCGGATACTCCGCCCAAGGCTTCTTTCATGGCCCAGTGGGCGTCCCGTCCCAGAAGTACCGTTGTCAATGGTGCCTCGTTAACATTCACACAATGCAACAGTGCAACAACCTCGCCAACGGTCGGCACGCGTCTACCACACCGCCTCACCGGACGCTTCCAAACCAGCCCAACGCTTCTTTCGCTTCCCAACCTCAACTTTTTACCTACTCGAACCAATTCGCCCCACCTCCAGCCCCCTACCACGCATTCTACCCTCAGCATTTATCTTACAATGCCCCTACAGCCTCTGTTACACCATCCGCTTCCACTTCCGTCGCCCCTCCCTCACCGCCCTCTCGTGGAAACGATGACCCTTACCCGTACTCCAGGCCGCTTCTAGACTCCTGCGCGTCTCATCACTTTCTCCCACGACGAGACACTTTTTCTACTCTTTATCCATCCACCACAACACTTCGGCTTTCTAACAACGCTCAATCCACCGCCGAAGGCGTTGTCACAGCCACCCTTTAATGCGCACGCACCCCCATCCACCTCGCCGACGCTCTATCTGCCCCTCACTTCCCCAATACTCTCACATCTGCCGCCCGAATTTCCCGCAACCGCGCTATTTTAACGAAGGAAAACAAGTTTTACGTCCTTCCCCACATGCATTCCCCTCACCCTTCAATTATTATCGCTTCAGGAACCTCCCACAACAATGTCTTCCGCTTTGACGCTTTCCCCCCGCCCACAGCCTTTGCTTCGCAGTCCCTCCCTCGCCCCCGTTTTCAAATTTCATCCACACTTCTTCCCTTGCACAACACTTCCAATCACGAACATGCTCAAGGACTGCACCGTCTCGTACACACCTTTCATATCCTCGAGAAACAAATCCATCCTTCCCCCACTTCCTCTCTCTTTCCTTGCATTCCATGCCATGCAGGCAAGCACAACCGCTCACCAAATCATTCCGAACCTTCCACCTCCCAACCTCTCCCACTCAACAAGCTCTCGTCCGATACCGCCGGCCCTCTCCCATCTTCCTTGGCCAGCGATCGCTATTCTGCATTTCTTGTCGACAAATCTTCCATCTTTATTGTGACACTTCCTACGCCAACAAAATTCGCCGCCAACTCCTCTCTTCTCCGCGAAATTGGCCGTCTTCAGCTCGAAACCAACCGTACAACGCGCCGCTATCAGACATTCGGCGCAGGCGAACTGTCAAAAGTACCTCTAGGCAAGTTCTTGACAGATCAAGGAACATCTATAACCATCACTATTACAAATACATCACAAATGAATTCTCATGCCGAACGCGCAGTTCAATCCATCAAAAACGCAGGCTTCACAGATCTGCGCACTGCCAACTTACCAAACTCGTTCTGGATTTTTGCTTTTCTTGATGCTACAGACAAACACAACCTCCTCACCTCCCAAAATAATCCCCTTTCCCCCTCACAACTTTTCTACGGCGACAGTTTCATGCAATTCACTGGCGACATCACGTGCTTCTTGCCTTTCGACCAACCAGGCTACATGCGCGTGCCTCAAAAGATCCGACCCTTTCAAGCAAAAAGCATCCCCGTCCGTTATCTACGCTCTCCAACTCCGCACGTTTATCAAGTCCTCGACGTGTCTTCGCAGAAGTTCGTTCGCTTCCGCCCCGCAGATTTCTCCCCTATCCTTCCCCCGCCTCGAAATTCTGCCCACTTTAATTCTCCACCTCTTCCTCGTCAAGCAAAACCTCCACTATCCTTACTTGTTGCTCCTCATTCCCTTCCTAATCCACCTTTACCACTGAATTATCCGTCCGAGTCATCTATAGCTCCTTCCCTGAACGCCCTGACCTACCCACCTCCAAGTAGTCCTCAACATCCCATCATCCGTCGCCCAAAGCCTTCCCTTTCCACTTTATTCTCACTACTACTACCTCCCCAAGCCGCTTTTACCTCCGCATCTACTTCTACCTCACGCCCTAATGCCCTTCCTACTCCCTCCACATCCACCAAAATCATTCCCTCCCTTACCAATCTATCATCCCTCAAGTCTGCACGTCGCCTAACTGACGCGCAAGACTGGGCGCGGGCTCACGACGATTACATGGACAGCAATATCCGCCTCGGAGCTTGGAAGCCCGTGCCCGTCGCCGAAATTGATAAGATCAAAACAGTCGAACCCTTCTGGCGCTACAGATATAAAACACTAAGCGTCGGCTCTTTATAAAATCATTCCGCGCGCTGCACCGTTAGAGGTGATCTCATGATCCCTAACGTGCACTACAATCCTACCCAAACCGCATTCCAAAATCCCTCTTATGCATCCCAACGCCTTTTTTATGCGCATGCCGCTCTTACGGGAGACATTTTCGAGGAGTGGGATGTGCCCGGTGCCTTTCCTAGAGCATCAACAGACCCAAAGTTTACCAACTACTTTCGTCAGCCATGCCGCTCCGACGGAATTTTCACTCATCCTGGATGCCACTTTCAAATTTGTAACGCACAGCAAGGCGCGCCAGACGCAGGAAAGAGGTGGGAGAATCATAGAGATTCACATCTTATTCAACTCGGCTGGAAGAAAATCAAATATGAGCCTGGGGCTTTTTACGTCGAGCAGAACCACAAACACGCACGTTTAATTTGCACTACTGACGATTTCTTAGCCTCCTCCAACAGCCGCACGTTCCTCAATTTTCTGCGCAAACAGCTCATAGATCTCTGAAACATCACCATACAGTCACCTCTCACCCAGCACTTAGGTATCGCAGTCGCCAGAACAAATTACTATATCCGACTTTCCACACCCAAACACGTGCAGAACCTCTTCGACGTCCTTAACATGCAGAACTGTAAACCTCCTGGCACGCTTCAAGCCACCGGACATAATATGACTCGCCGCAAGCCCGACGAGCCTCCCCTCACGCCCTCTGAGCACCGAGCACCGCAAGTATCAATCAGCACTCGGTATTGCTCGCTTAATCGCAGATACGGTCGGTTATCAGATTTCTAACGCTACTTCCCAACTCTCCGCGCACCAGAAAGACCCTGCTGAGCGCCACATGACTGCATTGAAACGCCTAGCCAGATATCTCAAAGGAAATCCAGACCTAGGCGTTCAATACTCATGCAAACACTCCTCAATTTCCAACAAAAATTCCCCTCTACACCTCGAAGCTTGGTCCGACTCCGACTGGGCCTCATGTCCGGACACCCGCTTCTCTCGCTCCGGAGTTTCTTTAACCTTCGCCGCTGATCTACTCCTCTGGCTCCCCAACCGTCAACATGCCCACGCCCTCTCAAGTGCTGAAGCAGAATTCATTGCAGCCTGTCGCGCCGACCACGAGCTCCGATGACTTCGCCAATTCGCACACGAATGGCGCATCCCTCTCCGATCTCCCGCTATTCCCTTCCACATCTCCCCTGAACAACCATCTTCCCCTCTCATTCCTATCAACATCGAAAACCAAGCTGCAGTAACCATGGCCAATTCCTTCTCTCCCACCAAGCGATCGAAACATATCGACCTCAACCATCACTTCCTCGTCTCTGAAGTTCAAGCCGGTCGTATCAAGCCCATCTACACCCCAACTTCCTCCCAGAAGGCTGACTTCCTTACAAAAATCCTCTCCCCTCCAAAATTCCATAACAACCTCTCCCGCATCCACATCCGACACCTCAAAACATCACCCGCATCCTCCTTGCTAAATAAAACTATCTCCTTCCAAATCTCTTCTGCCCTACAGTATCAAAAACCCACACTTCCCCCACGCTTTGCATCCAATCATCCTCAACTTCCTCCCCTGCAAGCCTCGCATGCGCATAAGCCGTAGGCGCGCTTCAAACTCGCGCGCCGCCGCGCGTGCGTCGCCGCCGCCACAACAGCCGTCGGGCGTCGGCAAGCGTGAGGCCATCGATAACCACCTTCTGCGCTTCGCGTAACCGCTTTCAGGTCGGGCAGCAAGCTCTTTCGCCCTTCTTTCACCAATCGCGCCGCCTGTCAATACCTGAACCATATTCTATTGACAAAACTTCACTCGTCTGTCCGTATCGACATTTGACAAGGTCAAATACCGAATACCTGTCAGTACCTGAAATCATACCTGCTATCATACATACCTACCGTACTTAGCTTGCTGTCCTCTGAGCTCACTTTAGGTCTTCTTTCTCCTCTGCCAACCATTCTCGTAAAAGATGACAAGGACTACAGTTAACAAAAGACGCTTTATCGATCGTGTGGCCGCCACTTGATCCAGCACGTATCGTCGGGCTCAGATTAGAAAAGTCTTGCAAGAGAATTGTACTGGTTTTATGCAAAAACCAGGCTTTGTATAGCTTGGTACTTCGAAGTGCGAGCTAGTGTTTAGCTTGCACTTAAGCTTGCTTGCCAATTTCTTGGACAAGTTTTAGAGCCGCTTGGGCCACGGAATCCTGCTTGTCTGTGGATAAAAATTCTATCAGCCGTGCTGGTACGTCCGCAGCGAGACCTTTTAAATCTTCCCTAGTGTTCCCGCCCGGGAAACCAACCCAACTGACTAACAAGTCATAGGCCCGTCGTGACAGTCGGCGTACCTCTTTGAAATCCTCGACCATGTAGAGTGACGTTTACTGATTGGTGAGGTGTTCTCTTAAAGCTTTAGTGGTATTCATCGCCGCCGAGTTGTAGAACTTTAGGCAGGAGACGTGAATGTCTCGCGCTCTGTTTTCGACGAGGTTCTGAACTTTTGCGACAAGAAGGTTAGTACAGCCCATTACTCTTTCCGAGCCCATCCACGTGACAGACATTTTGTTCTATGTTTTTTGGCTGGGCCGATCCGATCAGTACAAAATCGCCAACGTAGAAGTTTACTGCTACGACTTTGGTGTCGCGATTGTGCCGCTCGGTCTCGGCGGATCTTCTGGCTTGCGCAGTTGTGGAGACGCTGCGGTGCATTTGCTCTATGATATCTTGCAGTTTGTCGTGCTCTATCAACTGCGCCGCCTTAACCATTGATATGGGTTTCATTCTTTTCCCGACGTGGTGTCGGGGAAAATGGTCGCCAATGGGTTCATTGGCGGCAGCAATGTAAAGGCTGCAACAGGCGCAATCTTTCGCTTAATATTGGCCGTTTTCGAGTTGTTTAGGGCCATTTGAATCTTTTTCGAAAGGTGGGGCCATGCCGATGGCCCTGGCTTGCCCTCTGAGATGAGCGCTGGGCACGCACGAATGACTTCGCGGTAGACCACTTCCACCGTCCCGTTTGACTGAGTGTGGTATGCGCTTGTGAAGCGATGGTTTGTGCCGAGGGACAACGCGAGCTTAGCCATAAATTCTTTTTTGAAATGGCTGCCTTGGTTCGAGACCTAAGTTTTTGGGGGTCCAAACATTGAGATACAGTCTCGGAGGGCTTCCCCTGTGCTGTAAGTGTCACACGTGCGTGTGTTTATTTGCCAGACGAAACTGGTGAAGTCATCCTTGAGAATAAGAATGTACTTCTGAATTGCAATTCAGCCAAACAGATCCTAAACTCCGACTACCTTTACATGTGTGAAGGGGAGCAAAAGTGGAAGTACATTCTTATTACACGCATGCGTGTAAGTTGTGAGCATGTTCCCTTCTCACTCGCAATTTCCCTTGCGAGGACTGGCAGAGCAAGCATTTTTTGACAAATGACTTGATGCCATTGGTGATACCTCGCCATGTAAAGTGCTCTTTTACATAGTCGCTGGTGACAGCTTGACCTCTGCGTCCTACTGGCCCACAGTGGCCAGTGATCATCAAATCTAGTCTGATTTGTAGAGCTGCCTTTGGCACATAGATTAATCCATCACGCAAGCGGCAACCATGTGGTTGCCGCTCGTTGTGCGTGAGCATTGTAGCTTTCGTTTTTGGCATTTCCCCTTGTACTTCCTTGATCTTGTGCAAGATGCTAGGCATGTTGTACGAAATCTGATACACTGTATGGATAAGCACGTAGAACTGCCGTACTGAGGCTTTTGCACCCCAGCGTGTCATCAGATCAGGGAAATAGTTTAATTCCCCTCGGACGTGGCTGACCACATACTCAAATTGTGAGAGTATGAGCGCCCATCTCTGGATCTTAGACACCAAATATGCTGGCATATTTGGGTGGCTCTTGAGCGAGTCAAAGATAAATATAATATTTCTATGATCTGTATATATGCTCGTTTCTGAGCAGGCTGTGTAGTAGTCTGTCTGAGCCATTGAGTTGACCATTGCGAAATCTTCCTTTTCGCAAATATACAAACGTGCCATTTCCCCAGAGAAAGAGCCTCTGACGAACGCCAAGGGCTCATGTCTTTGGTCATCTTGTGGCTTATCAGCATATTCCATAGGGATTGCGTGAAAACACCGGCCCAGTAATGATCTGAGGCGTCGGTGTTCATGCAGAGGAGTTTTTCAGGGTCTAAGTGGTTAAGTTGGACCTTCTCTGCAATGTGTATTTTGATATCCACAAAAGTCTTTTGATAATCGCTCGTCCATATATCCGGCCCTAGTTGTACTTGTGCCAGATCATTTTTCTTAGAGCCGTGTTTTTTTGGTTAAGCTGAGAAAGAGGGTTTTCAACGGAGCAATATTCTTATTGTAGTCCGGGACACCCTTGCGCATCCAGTTGATGGCGCAAATTAATTACTGGATGCCCCCCCGCCGTTTTCGGGTTCCTGCATGGATAACAGGCCGTCGATACGTCGAGAGTCAAGGGTAATACCCTCAGCGTTCACGATAAGACCGCACCACTTAGCCTTTTGCGTAAGGAGGTTGCATTTTTCTGGGCTCAGCGTGAAGTTCTATTCATCGCATAAGCCGAAGAAACTCTCCATTAAATCCATATGCTCCATGAAAATACTGGTGTGGATGGACCAATCGTCGAGCCAGATAAGGATATTTCGAGCAATATCCTTAAATGCCCCGGAGGCTTCCACCTGCAAGTGAATTCTATAGATCTTCGCTCCTTGGAGTGAGCGGAGCGGTTCTTACAGCGTGTGCGAGTCAGCTCCTTGGAACGCATGCCTGTTTCTAGACACAGGCATAAGTTCCGAGGAGACAGCTGTCCTCGGGGTGGACGGCCACTTGGAAGTAGGCATCTGTCATGTCGATTTGTGCAAAAATATGATCTTGTTTGAGATCTAGTAGCATCGTCTCCATGTTGGGCATGGATCGATCGTCCTTGACCGTCGCGCTGTTGATCGGTCTCAAGTCCACCGTCATGCGAAACATGGCCAATGGAGGCTTGGACGCTAGCAGAGGGGCGGCTACCCACTCAGATGAGTGTAAATGCCGAACAATGCCTTCAGTTTGAAGGCCTTCGCATGTGTCTGACAATAAGGCTCGCTTCTGTGGCGGATATTGTCTCGAGCGGTATTGCACGATCTTAACGCCCTCTCTTAGAGAGATGCGGATCAGGGCAATTTTGCAAGGGGGGCGACCAGTTAACATTTGAGCTAAAAAATGTGTACATTGATTTAGAAGTTTTTTCATACTGACCTCAGCTTCACTGGATATGTCCTACGTAGTAGTGGTCAGTCCTTTACGATGCTTTTAAATCATAGGCTCTATCGCGCATGGCTATGATAAGGTCGAGTTCCTCTTCGTGGTCTACCTATCCTACTGTTAAAGGGTCGGCGTCGTCGAGCGGCGCTCGTGGGTCCATTTGAATGGGGACGTACTAGGCTGCCTTTTGCGCATGCAGAACTCGTTTGAATCCAGCCTCTTTTGAGGTGTCATTTATGCTCAGGTCTTTGCCGTTGTGTGGCTCGTAGTTGTTTTGCGAGGATCTCTTTGATTAGAAACAGATTGCTTCAGTAAAGGGGAGGCCCAGTATCATTTCGTGTGCATGCTCAATAACATAGAGTTCAATGTTTTTGAAATGTACCGGCCCTTCGCTCGTAGTGAATCGCAAGGTCGACAGGCGCATTGTGTGTGTCGCTTGTGTTGCTTGTGTACCGATATAATCCTTTATTTTTAAAGGAGTACTAGCGATGGAGGTGATGATGTTCGCTTTGTCAAACTCGTGGAGGTGTTTTCTGCCGACGAAGTTGACGTCTGCTCCGGAGTCAATGATTCACGTGAGGGAAGTTCCATCAATGGTTTTTTCGGATGCAACTGGTTTTGCACGGCTCTAGTTGAGCCTCGGTCGCTCTTTCTGGAAGCCTCTCTCCGCAACTTTGCCATTAGCGTTGGTGGCAACTGTTTTTTAGCTTCTTTGGGCGTGGCATCTCTCGGTTGAGTCTGTCACTAGGGCGTTTGCGTACCCGTCCCATGATACGTGCCTGTATCGCGTGTGTTTGTGGGTGTTGTAGGTCTCCCACGTTAGCGCTAGCGTTAGAACTAGTGGGTTGCTCGTATGAGCGGTTTCCTAGATGGGAAATTGAATAGTGAGCAGGGGCAGGGCGGAACACAGTGTTTTTCCGCTGCATCTTGGCGGCGTTGCCCCAATTGCGCTCTTGCTTGAGCTGCAAGTGGGTAAGATACACGACCCATTTTGCTATGTACTCCTCGCGGTTCATCTCTTTGGCGTGGGGACAGTGCATCCAGAAATGTTTTTCGCCTTCGCATTTCGCCTTATCGATACGAAGGAGCTTCTGCGTGTCCTCTTATCCCATCATCCAGTTCATCTCAAACTGGCTGGAGGGATCTCCTATTTCGGCCCGGAGCGTGTTTTGCACGTCTTCGCGGGAAATCCAAAATGCGGAATCGTATATTCGGCTTGGCGCGGGTCGTGTCAGTGGCGTTCACGCATCGTACGGTACCAGACGCGGAGCCACCTCTGGTGCTATGCGATATTTGTATACCGCCCATGATTTTATTTGTTGGTGGCCGGTCAAACCCTACCGGCATATCTAGGCTGTGTATGAGAACGTTTTGTGCAGGCCCCTAAAATCACGGCGCTCTGCAGGGAGTGCGATTTTCACGGGAAATAACGTAAAAAAGGTAAGGGGGAGCATCAGCGGAGTACAGTGCCCGTCCTTTTTATCCTCGGAAAATAAAGAAAGTTATAAAAACACGAAATATGCACGTAGCCTTGCTAGTTTTTTTAAAAAGACCGCCTCACCAATAAATAGATACAAATAGAAATTTATCAGCATTTCGTTATTATCAGTATCCAAAGCATTACCAAAAAAGATTGTCAAAATACCCAAACTCAAACCGAAATCACCTATACGGATTATTATATTACCTTTGGTAGGGGCTGTAATTTCAGGCTTTGGTGGTCGATGGCTTGGTTGTTATGTTTCATTTAGCAAACCATGCTTTCGTGACTTACGTTGAGAGGCGTTTCGGATCTCTCAGCAAGTCGGTATGACTCTTGCCAAACTTCACTCCTGTACGTGTCTAGATTGCCATCTAGTATTAGATGGCAGTGCCATCACTTTACGCAAAGCAATTGACGTACTCCTCAAATTAATAAACATTACATTTTATTTACATAATAATATTACGTAAATAAAATAGAATGTTCTTATTTACATAGTGTATGCAGTACATTTCTCACGGCAACTTGCCCTGTAAGAATGCGGTCCGATATCGACTTGGATTATACTTAAGCAACTGTTTAGCATAATAAGAACGCAACCTCTTTACGGCTGTCGCCGCATGCGCCACCACCCTCGACCAAAATTGCCTGCAGAAAAAATCATCTAGACCAATGACCGACAGAGCGTATTAGATTCAGCAGAAATCAGAGCAGCAGCAAATGCAGAAGCCAAAAACAAGGCAGCCATTTGGGCAGATAAGATAAAAACTGAAGGGCTGATCATCCATGAAAGTATGATGGGAAATTATGAATCGTGTAATTCAAACTTTCGAAATGAATTGATGAAGAGAGATTGCTTAGACTCTATCAAATTTCATTACAGTCCTAACGAAAAAATGTCTATCGTAGCCAACAAAAATGTCGCACTGTTTTTGAAGAAAAGTGTTAACAGCAGCTTGCTGCAAATGGTAGAAGACACAAGCGCATACATAACATACAAAGAATTGGTGGATATGGCCCCAGACAAGAGCCCGATTATGCGCGCGATCCTATCTGAAGCTACTGATGTCAGTACACATGACATCAAGGCATATGTCATAGAGCATCAGGATATAAACAGCCGTCTGATAAAGATAGATCCTATGGGTTCAGCTCAGGCGTCAACTCAAGAAGTTCATGTGAATCTTCTGCTGGATGGTCTCTCTGCTGAGCAAAAACTGTCTATAAACTACCTATTCTAAACATGGGAAGACCGCAGCAAAGCAACCGCCAAAGATGTCTTTAAGGTGGGTCTAAAACTATCGACTGATTTGGGATCCGGAGATGGAATACGAGCAGCTGCAGCGGCTCTCGGAAAAATTCAGGGCAAGCAGAAAAAAAGCTCTGACAAATGCCCCAAACATCCTTACCTCTTTCATAAATTGGCCAAGTATGATCTAAATCCAAATACAACTGATCCATTGGAAGAGACAAGCGCAAGCCAATGAAATTTGTTCGTACAGCAAGTGGAGAAGGTGGTTGCAAAAAAGGTCAAGGTTACAAGATCAATAAGGACGATGAGATCAAGGATCCCAAGGCGCAGCTTGCTGCAGTGACGCAGGCAGGTAAAGTAGGTACAAATCCTACTGCCGAAACTCCTATAGCTATGTTCACGGCCCTTCTTAGTACACTAGAAACTATAGCTGCAAACGAAGTAAATGGCCCAGTGTCCGAGACCCACTACACAATCGTTTCACGTAACATCATAAAAAGCGGCGCAAGCATATCTTTTGTGAGAAACCTTAGTGCAATTACAAATCCAACCAAATACATGCAATCGCTTATCACTGCAGAAGGTCGTACTACAAAGATCACGCACTCAGGAAGCTACAAATTACAGAAGGAAGACAACCGATTTTCGTCTCTGCGCTTGTTGTACCCAGATTCGAAGACAATTTGATATCGGTAGGGCAAATGACAAAGGCGCATGATATATTTTTTACAAGCGAAGGTGTGTTTCTACAAGACAAGAGCTACCCTAGCACAAGTGCGAAGTTAATTGGAGGCCGCGGCTCAGATAATCTTTGCACAATCTCAATGGATAATGTAATTGGTACAAAGTAATTGCACGCTAAGCCGGCAACCCTAAAAGTACTAGCTAATCTACCCATTCATGACACTTTCGACCATGCAAACCCAAAGAAGATACATGGTTTCAAGCGAGATGACTCAAACTCAGCAGTGTTCATCCTCAACCAGCTCAACAAAGAAATGAAAATTAGTTGGAGTTGTAAACCGTGTGCTGTTGGAAAATCAAAAATAAAAGCTTTCGACAAAGTGATGGAAAAGAAAGAAGAGGTACTTGACGCAGTTTTTCAACTGATACCACAGAGGCCAATTACATCAGTGGACCACGACGGCAAAGCGTATCTCCAACTTATTGTGGAATCAGCCACGGGTCATACGCAAGGTTTTCTCGTGAAAAAGAAGAGCGAAGCAGCAGCAGCTATTCTCAAGGGGAGCAGGCGCTTGGAGTTAGCAGTGGGTAAGACCATCAAACGCTATCACTGATATGAATGGAATTCAGATAACGCGAAGGAACAAAGAACAAAAGTTTTGCTAAAGGAACTAGAATCCAAAGAACAAATTTATCGTCGACTGCGCCTAACAGCTCTAACAAAACTCGATCGTCGAGCGGCGCTTCGGAACATTATTCGCGGCAACAAGAGCAGAACTGGCAGCCAGTGGACTCTCTAGGAAATTTTGGTCGGTGGCTTGCCTCGACGCCTTTGATAAATCAAACTTCCTTTCAATCAAAAGAGGCAATGGGTAATCAATGAGCCCAAACTCCGGAATCACTGGAGAACCTCAATCAGCAATGCATATAATCCCATTTGGTCAATACGGGTACATCTTGGATACTACTCCAAAAAACGAAAAGGCCGGAGGACCGGGCGCTCAAATCCCGGTACCTCAGAGCAACTTCCGAAACGCAGTACCTCGTGTTGCTCCCGGAAAATGGGACGACGAGGCTTGTGAGGAGCTGCGAGTTTATACTGGAAGCAGTTGTCAGAGCGCGTGCACCAAGAAAACCAAAAATCTCACGATGAAGCAGCAGCATATGTGGCGGAGGGTTTTAGAAAAAATATTATTTTCCCAGATCTGAAAAAAAGATACAGCCATTTCAAACTTTTTGCTCCAAAACTACTGTCGATTAATTATCTCGTCCAGGAGCTGTAGGCTCGAGCCAGTTGTTGAATGCCACTTCATGACAGGCAAAAATGGCCTGATCGGAATATCAGGACGACAAGCAATGGGCTGACATTGATTTCAGCCGATCTACGGTAATAAAGTCCCTCTCCAAAAAATATCAGTGGGAAAAATCTCAAAACTATCACGGTTTCTAAAAACGGCTTACAGTGAGAAATATCGAGAACCACATAGAACTATGGGACGTTTTATAGCTCAATCGAAAGCTTAGGACCCAGCGCACACTATCCAATGTCTAAATCGAAAAGTTGGTTTGCAACCAAAAATCTCTTTTCTAAAATCCTCCGCCACATATGCCCCTTTCTGAGACTGGGAAATGCATCCCTCAAACAAGGCGCTGAGAAAAAAATGTAGCTGTGGCAAGATGATTGCCAGGGACCTCCCACGAAGGCTCCAAGGCTAAGCACTCACACAAACAGTTCGTCTTTGTGACGGACAACGATGGTAAAGAAGCTAAGATCTTCTCTCAGCAATCAAAAAAGTAGAAAGTCAGAAAGAAGCACAAAGAGACCACCTACCGACTTCAGAACAAGCAGCAACAGCATCAATATTCCCTGACTTGAAGGGACCAATAGAAGCACCATCAGAAATTCAAAAGCACAGGAGCATGCGAGCCAATATTGCTCGAGAATCCATTGCTATAATCGACAAGATATATCCTCCTCAGCCAACACCAAAGAGTTTATCTGATGCCTCGGAATCAAGCGACGACTTGGCGTGGGCCAAGGCTTGGGACGCAGAGATGCTGCGGCACACGGTAGATCTCAAAACATGGACTCTGGAAGAGCAGCACTCCGACGACAAACCACTCCCGTACATCATGACATTCAGGTCTAAAACAAATCAATACGGGGGTTAGAAAAGCAAAAAGTTAGATGCGCAATCAGGGGGTATAATATGACCAGGGCTCGACTTGGACGAAACAACAACAGTCTTCCACATGCCTTCGCAGGCGGGACGTCGCTTGCTGCTCGCCGCGGCAGCTGCAGAAGGGTACGCAGTGGTGTCTTGGGACGTACCTGGGGCCAACAAGAATGTGCCCAACGATCCGCGATTCAGAGTGACAAGAAAGCAACCACCTCTCGCCGACGGTAACTACAGGGCGCCAGGGAGTGTGTGTGTTCTACGGCGAGCTATGTCGTGCGATCCAACCGCAAACGCTCAATGGGACACGTGGCGTGACCATTGGCTCAGCAACTGGGGATGCCAAAAATTACTAGCAGAACCACCAATGTTCTGGACAAGAACCAAGAATGGGGTGGCCAGAATGGAAGTCGATAACGATGATTTCTTGGTCACAGCACCAACACGAGAAGATTTGGACATGCTCTCAGCACCATTGAAAGCCTGGAAAATTAAGATTCAAAAACTTTCAAAAGAGGGCCCAATCAGTATACTGTGTGGTATATCACAATTTCAAGTACGGAAAGAATGCCAAAATATCGGAAAATTCAAACGAAAAATTGGATGCGCCAATGAGTTTTCAGCACATAGGGCAAAAAATCGAAATGCTGCCATGTGGTGGAATCCAAATTAGCAATCCAAAAATTATTCAAATTTACTGGCAGAAAACGATATCATCCCTGCCGGTAACCGTGGGACAGGCCGCTAACCGTGGGACGCCTTATTTTTAAAAACATTACGAGATTTCACACTTTTTGGCTTTTTTGTGACGTTTTGGGACTTTAGTTGTTATGGTAAAGCGCGCGCGTCAGCCGCGTGTCTAAACGGAGGAAACAGCTGAATTCTCCGGTTCAAGGCGGTTAATTTTCATCTGGGACCAAGGCTGGCGGCCAAATACTTGTCAAGATATCGCCTGGGCGAACTTCGCCTTGAAGTACGTCTGTCGTTGAAGCCCGCGGAAGAAGAACTCTCTTCGTCGACTTCATTCACCCCCAGGGCGTGGAAGAATCTCACGAAGTTATCCGTAGACGCGCTAGAGCTCAGAAGTATGGCTGCCAGCCGGACTGAGCGCTGCGCAACTGAACGCAAAGGCCCAACCAGGCAGTCACACCGTCGAGCCGCGTCGTAAAGTTGCACAAACTAGACGGTGTCGAAAAGTATGCGAGATAGCTTCTTGCCGCTCGCGCTGTACAGATACTCCTTCGGTGTGACCGTTTACTTGACTGACAAAACGCGGGGTAGTTATACCGAACGTGCTCTCTTGCCCGACGCGACGGTGCTCCTTGCCGCCCGAGTCAACATTATATGTCGTGGGTAGCGAAGTATCAAAGCGATGCGACGCTGGCCACGCGGGATCATCCGACATCCTGTAGCGAGAATTTTCGCTGCAGCGCTAGCGCTAGGCTCCATGTCTTCATTGGAATAGAGCGAGGGTAGGGACGTCCTTCTAAAGAGTCCGAAGAACTCTGCCGTGCACCTACGACTGCAAATGAGCGACTTTACTGTTGTGCACGCTAGACTAAAGGCGCCTGATGAATTACTCCGACGCACCAGCAGCGCGGACACACATAAGACCACGGGCGGAGCGGTACATGGTGTCGAGTGGCCGTCTTATTCGCTAGTAGGTCCAAGGTGACAACCGAATTTGCCTTGAAAAAGCGTGAAAATCCCGGAAATGATATTCGAAGTAAATGGATTTTCGGACCAATCAGCGAGAAGTGTCCCACAGTTAGCGGCTCTTTTGCCTTTCGGACGACCAATTCTAAATCCATTGGCGCGCGTGGAATATTTGGACGCTGGTCCTGGAATCTGCACCGCTGGAAAGCTGAAGTCTTCAGCTTTCCGTCGGTACCAGCCGTTTAAAAATGGACATGTGTTTCTGGACTAAGAAAAAAATAAGCCTATTTTTCCAGCGGTGTCCCACGGTTACCAGCAGGGATGATATGCTAGAATGTAACTCAAAATCAACGCCGTACATCGCAAACGCTGGTCTGTCAGCACGGCGCATGGAAGAGGAGAAGGTAGATATCAAAGATTTCCAAAAATCAGTGGGTACTCTACCCTTCATTGCTGACACGACGCATTCAGATATTTCGTGGATTGTGGGAGTACTGGGAAGGCATCTGCACGATCCAGCACCGCGACACGTAACAGCAGTCAAATCGATATATCGATTCCTAAGCACAAGACGAAATCATGAGCCAAAGTATGACAAAAAGGGGCCGGTAGAGCTAACATGCTACACCGATTCAGATTACGCAGCCGATAGAGATATAAGGCGGTCGATAACTGGTCTCTTGGTGCTAGCTATGAAACAACCAATCGTGTGGGCGTCAGAAAGATAAGCAACCGTTACACACTCATTAACTGAAGCCGAATACATTGCAGCCGATACAGGATCGAAAGATCTAACGTGGCTAACATCACTGGAAGAAGAGCTAAGGATACTGGTAGTCAAGCGGCCGGTATCGCTACGTATCGATGACAAGCCAGCAACCAAATATCACGAAGCAGCTATAATCAAGGATTATAGACAGGATCTTTTTTTGTTAATTGGCAACAAAGGTGCATTTGACATCGCACATGCAAATGGGCCCTCGAAGCGAACGAAACACTTGGACGTGAGGCACCACTACATTCAGCAACAAGTTCACACAAAAGTACTGAGAATGACGCAGGTGCCAATCGATCAGCAGCGGGCCGATTTTCTGACAAAGGGTGTGGGCCGCGTGATATTCAAGCAAAGTATGAGTAATATCGGATACGCAGCACAATAATCTCATGATGTTTCCGCACAGCAAACACGGGGTGTGTCATCATGTCACAATAAGTCAAATCTATGTTTGCCATGCTCAACATCATGTCTCTGTCATCTTGTCACAATGTTACTGTTATGACCAGGGTTTGGTAATAGGTCAAATTTCAAACCTACTACCTACTCCACTAATCGCCACCTACTACCTACTAACCACTCCAACCGAAAGCTGATCGAATTTACTCGGGTAAATTTCTACTCCACACGTGTGCATACGTGTGCAGTAGAAATTCCAACTCCAAACTACTTTACTCGAAAAATACTCCATGCGTGGACAGAAAACGTTGCTTTCTATGAAACTGGTCTATTAACTTACACTTCTGTGTGTAAAAATCACCAATTTCGTACGAATCACGTGATCATTGTCAGAGTCAGCTGGCCCTATCCTATCCCTTTAGGGTTAGGGCATCAGGATCATCCTTTTGTATTTTGGTTAGG
>JAULCF010825680.1:0-19372 GCA_032361265.1 Devaleraea mollis | reverse complement strand
ATGTAGTTGCTTATTGCGCACAACCAGAACAATGTGTTCAAAACTTAAAAGAGTGGGGTATACATACGATTGCAGGTAATGTAGAGATACAGCTCGGAGAAGGATCTGATGATTGTGGATGTAACTTTGAGTCTGGCACCACTTGCAATATTTTATCCAATCAATGGTATCCATATGCTCAAAGTAAGCTAAGTCCAGATTCTATTGAATGGATGAAAACACTACCTGATTTCATATCCTTTCATTATGAAGGGAGAAAGGCTATTGTTTTACATGGATCTATTGATGAAACTGCTGAGTTTGTGTTTAAATCCACACCTTGGTCTTGGAAAGAAGCAATCCTTGATCAATCAAATGCAGATATAGTTATTGCCGGTCATTGTGGCTTACCTTTTTTAGATTCCAAAGAAGAAAAGCATTGGGTCAATGCTGGAGTTATTGGCATGCCTGCCAATGATGGCACAACAGATGTCTGGTATGCAATCCTAGAAGTAGTAAACGAAAAGCTGGTTGTCAAGCATCATAGAATGCACTATGAGCATTCATTGGCATCCAAGCTCATGGAAGTAAATCGTCTTCCAAGTGAATATTCAAAGACTTTAAAAACTGGTATTTGGGATAATTGTGATATTCTTCCAGAGGTCGAAACCCGGATGCAAGGTGAGAAGATCTTACTTTAATTTAAATAAACTTAATTCAAAATCGTTACTGTCCCAGTTTCAATTTCAAGCTTGCCATTTACTTCATAGCTTACCGTATAAACATATACTCCAGAATTGACAGCCTGTCCTTTAAATCTACCATTCCAACCATCTGATTCAATGTTAGTATTTGGGTTTTCTTTGTCATACATCAATTCTCCCCAACGATCATATACTTGCATAGATTCAATAAGAATATCTGATTGTGATTGTATGAAAAAGAAATCATTGTTTCCATCACCATCAGGACTGAATACATTCGGGATGTATAAATCAAATGATTGTTTTACTAGATATGGCATCCTAAGATCAAAGAAACATTCTCCTACCTGATAAGAAAAAATAAAGTCGGTATCTTCCAAAACTACTGCTAGTGCAACGGTTCCATTTTCCTCAATAATTAATTCTTCTGGAGACCATTGAAAACTATCAATTTCGTCAATATTGATGTCTGGGTCAAGTACAATTGTATCCCCTGCATACGTGGACAGAATTCCAAATATATAAAGATCTTCAACCCATTGTTCCTCTATAGTAATTTCAGAAGTTTGGACACAGCCCAATTCATCCATCACTGAAACTTCATAAATTCCACTTTCTAGTTGGTCAAATTGTGCCTCTTGTTGAAAATTAATTCCATCAATAGAATATTGCAGTTCACCAAATCCTCCAGAAGCATTTGAGATATTTATAGAGCCATTATTAATGTATACACAATCAGGACCTACGCCAGTTAAGTCAAAAATAATTTGGCCATTGATATTCACATCAAATGTTTCAATCCATTCACATTCATCATCATAAGTAATAGTCAAAGTATAAGAACCATCATTTAAAAAAGATAAATCGGCCGTTTCATTGCCATTATCCCACTCATATTCGTAATTGTCATCAATGCTGCCACTGATAGAATTTATCTGAAAATTGACTCCTAATAAAGGGTCTAAATCTTCGGGACAATCAGGAATGTCTAAAGTGTAATCGACAATTAATTCCTCACATGGACATGCAGGTTCTTCAATCAAGATCAATAAACTAGTCGTGCACTCAAGTGCATCAATACTTCTGATAATAATGGTGTAACTATTTGCCGGAAGGAAATCAAAGGTAGGGTTATCTTGCCAACTATTTCCACCATCAATACTGAACTCCAATTCATCCAAATTTCCTATGACTTCAATACTTGCATCAAATTCATTGCATGCAGATAGTGGTGTTAAGTTGTAATCCAAAGCTGCTAGCATATCTTGTTCATTCTGTAACTCTGCATATCTTTGGTCAACACAATTTATCTGATCTGCATCACGCACCATAATATTAAATGTTCCTTCCATTAAATTTTCAAAAATAGGAGAGTCCTGCCAGTTAACTCCATCTATTGAATATTCAAGATTGTTACCCGTTGCTTGAATGCTTATTTGCCCTGAGCTAGGAGAACATAAACTAGGGTGGGTAAGTATATTGAAGTCAATGGTAGGCATGCCTGGTGCTACCAGATATTGAGTTCTAATCTCCATGCATTCCGGAGCCAAGGCGGATTGGACAACAACATCATACTGACCAGCTGGTAAATTATTAAACACTCCAGAATCACTCCAACTAACTCCATTGTCAATTGAGTACTCCAACTCAAGCCCAGTGGCTTCAATCAGTATACTTCCATTCTCAAGACCACAATCAGTAATGTCTGTATATTCAAAATTAGTAATCGTAGTCTGTGGAAAATCATCAATGGTTGCAAAGGCAGAAATTTCACAATCTATACTATTTTGCGCTCTGATGATTACATCATACAGATCAGGACTTAAATTCTCAAAAGTAGGATTAGTTTGCCAATTGGTACCACCATCCAATGAGTATTCTAGATCATTACCTGTTGCTTCAATCGTGATCATTCCATCGTTTTCATTACAGCTTGACAATTGAAATGTGTTAATCATATCGATGCTAGGTGCATTGGGCGAGGTCAATGAAATATCATAGCTAAGTAAACAATCTTGCAGGTCGATAGATGAAATCAATAGTTGATAAAAACCACCTCCTAAATTCAGGAAGGTTGGATCTACTTGCCATGTAATTCCTCCGTCGATAGAAAAAAGTTTATCTATAATATCGCCTTGGGCTTCAATGCTACCATTTTCTTCCATACAACTGCTCGGATTGTTGCTTTGATAGTTAACATTATAAGGAGCAAGTACCATAATATTTGCCTCGATAGAACTCGCGCAATAATCTGCGTTAGGAGTAAAGGTGTTAATGAAGTTTATGCCAGTATTGAGATCAATATCCAAGATGTTACTTGTCCATGTCCCAAGGATGTTGTTAAATGAAGAATCTTGAAAGATCACATCATCTTCTTGCCAACATAATTGTAATGGGTAGTTAAAAATTGGAGTAGTTTCCTCTTCCACATTAAAAATATAAACTACTGGCACGGTACAGGTAGTAGGATCACTTGGGATGAAGGTGATTTCAACAGTCTGTCCCGGGAAGTCACTTGGATTAAGAATGGCTTGATCCCAAGATCCATTTATTCCATTGTCTGATGTTATAGGAAGTGTGATCTGATCATCGCTTGCGCAAATATTTTCTTCAATACTAAACAATGGATTGATTGCTTGGATGATTTCAATTTCTACTTCAATGGATTCTGCGCAATATGATGTCTCTGGAAGAAATATGGAAACCAACGTTCCAGACAAGTTGCTTGGATCAATGGATGGAATTGACCAAGAACCTATTATGCCATTTTCACTTGTCGAAGGAAAAAGGAAATTCATATCACTCTGGCAGATTTGATCGGGTAGAATAAATTCGGGCATTGTAGCTTGATCTATTTGAACAATCAGTTCTGTTTGAGTAACACAAGGAGATTGTCCTCCATTTGGTACCCAAGTAACATTTATAGAAGGTGGGCTTGTTGCTGGATCAATAACTGGTATTGACCACTGACCATCATAACCTTCAATAGACATAGTCTCCAAAGTTATCGGATTGTCTGTACTGCATAATGACAAAGGGAAATCAAACTGAGGACTCAAGATATCCAGAATTTCAATGATATGTTCATAACTAGAAAAGCAATCTTCCCCGTTAGGATTTGGAGTGAACGTGTTTGTGATAATGCCCGAGTATAAGCTTGGGTCTATTTCTGGTAAAGACCAAGAACCTTCTATGCCTTCATTTGAAATTATTGGAAAGTTGAGGATGTTATCTTGAAGACATAGCTGATTGGCAATGGTGAAATTAGGTTCTGTTCCACTTAGAATTTCGATATTCCAGTCCACATCAGTTGTGCAAAATAATTCTGAAGGAGTAAAGATCAAATCAACAATTCCATCCGGTAATAAATCCATTTCTACCAGAGCAATATTCCATGTTCCAGCAATGCCCTCTATTGATTCAGTAGGCAATGCTATCGTTCCTCCGGCTTCTCGACAATACTCTAATGAAAAATCAAAAGTCGGACTTACAAATTCAACTACATCAACAACATGTTCTGTTGTGCGTAGACACATAACCGCTCCTACATCAGGAGTAAACATGAAAGAAAGCTGTTCTCCTGGATGGTCTCCTGGAAACAATATTGGAGTATCCCACGTGCCGTTTATCCCTTCTTCAGAGATGGTAGGTAAATTAAACTCTGCAAGATCAGCGCACAAAGGATTGGATTCAAAGTCAAAAGTAACAGTCGGATAGGGAAGTACCTCAATTTCAATTTCTTTTCCTAGCAGGCAGATATCATCTTCCACAACCATGGTGAATGTATATGTTGTTCCTGTAAAATTATTATCGGATGTAGTGAAATTAAATGTGGGATTTGTTATGCTTGTGTCATCTAGGAAGTTGACACCATCGGCAGGATCAGAAACCCATTCTATTGTTGCTGAACCAGTATCTCCTGAATATTGACCATCAAGAAATAAATCTTCTTCTGGGCATATTTCATTGTCGCCAAACAGATCAACAACCAATTCACAGCAGTCCAACTCAGCATCATTACAGTCTGCGTCATCTACTATAATAACACCTTGTATCCCATTGTAAACGCCCTTTATTTCTATGGTGATCTCATCAGAAAGTGCTTCAATACAGAGTTCCAGTAAGGTCCAATCATCCTCAGCACCATAGATGTAATCAACTCCATCAACTGTAACCCATAGATCGGAATCACCAATAATAGTTCCAGCTCCACATTCCCAATCTACGCTCATCCACCACATAACGAAGGTGTATTCTGCACCAGGTATTAAACCTGACCAGGTTCTACTTATTCCTTCAGAAACATAGGAGAAAACCTGAAATGCGCCGAAAGCCCCACCCGAAGGTGATACTCCTGAGACATTGCTGTTACACCACATATTTGATGTAAAATCAATTAAGTCATGGATCTCTTCTGCATTTGTAAGTCCATCCCATCCTGTAGGAGAACAACCTGTGCATATTCCCTCAATTTCTTCATATTCAAGGCATTGGCCTGTGGAATAGATTGATCCTAAAGTAAATATTGTTGCAAGAAGGGATCTGTACATAAAGATTTGTAGTAAGCGTGAGCTTCTATTTGTATTCTTTGCTAGATTAGTATTTTGGGTATGATACAACTAGTTTGTTTCTTTGATGTATTCCTAAATTAAACAAATTAATCCACATAATAATTAAATGCCTAACATTTACAAGCAGCTTAAACGTTGGGATGAATTATGTTGCTATTATAATCATTCGACAACCGTCACAGTACCTGTCTTTAGCTCAATCTTCCCATTTGACTCATAACTCAAGGAATAGACATAAACACCAGGATTAAGCTTCTGTCCATTGAATCGACCATTCCATCCATCAGATTCATTATTAACTTGTGGAGCTAGTTTTGAGAACATCAGTTCTCCCCATCGATCATAGATGTTCAAAGAAGCAATTACAACATTGGATTGTGATTGTATGAAAAAGATATCATTGTTTCCATCTCCATCTGGGCTAAACACATTTGGAATATAAATGTCCATAATTTGTCTAGTGTTAATTGGGAATGTTCTTTTGTAAGAACATTCTCCGATCTGATAGGTGAAGATAAATTCTGTATTATCTGAAACCGATACTACAGCAGAAGTACCATCTAATTCAATTATGGATTCGCTTGGTGACCATTCAAATTCATCAATTTCACCAAGCCCGATTTGAGGATCAAGAGTTATGGTGTCACCAATTTCTACTTGCATGATTTCGAAAAATAACGCCTCAGGAACAACTCGATTTTCTAATAATATTTCTTCAATTTTAATACAACCCAATTCATCCATCACAGTCACTGTATATAAGCCTTCAGCCAATCCATCAAATAATGGGCTAGGCTGGAAATTAATACCATCAAGTGAATACTGAAAGTCCCCTGAACCTCCAATAGCATTAAATATATTGATACTCCCATTATTTACTGAAGCGCAATCAGGACCGATTCCAGCTACTTCAAAACCAATCTCCTCATTTAAGTTCACATCAAATGTTTCAATCCATTCGCAATCTCCATCATAAGTTATTGTCAAAGAGTATTGCCCTGTTGATAAAAATGATAAATCTTGAGTTTCTTCGCCAGTGTTCCATTCATAGCTGTATTCTCCAGTGGTACTTCCATCAATTGTATTGATCTGAAAATTAGCACCTAGTACGACGTCAACATCTTCTGAACAGTCTGGAATATTAAGACTATAATCAAGTATTAAATCATCACAAGGACATTCAGGTTCTTGAAGAAAAATATCCAATAAATTAGTACAAGATTCAGTTCCTACTTTCCTTACAATAAAACTATACTGTCCTGCAGACAAAGTATCAAAGAGAGGATCATCTTGCCATGTAGTTCCACCATCAAGTGAATATTCGTTATCAGATAAGTCTTCGTTAAACAAGATCATTCCGTCAAGAGATCCACAAGCAATTGGATCACTTGCCGAATAATCCGGGACTGAATTCAAGATATTTTCTTCTAACAATTCGATAATTCTCTCAACAACACAATTTGGTTGATTCCCATCTCTCACTAAAACTTCATATTGACCAGCAGTCATGTTTTCAAACAAGTTTGACTCCTGCCAAGTCACTCCATCAATAGAATATTCTAAATTTTCACCAGAAGCAAATACCTCAATTTCTCCAGCATCAAGGAGACAAACATTTGGATTCTTGCTTTCTATTTGATCGATGATTGGGATTCCTGGAGTTATAAGTAATTGACTACGCATTTCATTACAATCTAAAGCAAGTGATGACTGCACAATGATTTCATATTGTCCTGCCGGTAAATTATTAAATACCCCAGAATCACTCCAGCTAGCTCCATTGTCAATTGAATACTCCAACTCGAGCCCATCGGCTTCAATCAGTATACTTCCATTTTCAAGACCACAATCCGTAATGTCCGTATACACAAAGTTGGTAATCTCAGTCTGTGGAAAATCATCAATTAATGCAAATGCAGAAATTTCACAATCTATACTATTTTGCGCTCTGATTATTACGTCGTAAAGGTTGGGCCCTAAGTTGTCAAAAGTAGGATCAGTTTGCCAATTTGTACCACCATCCAATGAATATTCTAAATCAGTTCCTGTTGCTTCAATCGTAATCATTCCATCGTTTTCATTACAGCTTGATAACTGGAATGTGTTGATCATATCGATGCTAGGTGCATTGGGGGAGGTTAGTGATATATCATAACTCAGAATACAATCTTGAAGGTCGATTGATGCAATCAATAATTGATACAACCCGCCACCAAGATTCATGAAGTTTGGATCTACCTGCCAGGTGATTCCTCCATCAATGGAAAAAAGATTATCAGCCAGGTCTCCGATTGCTTCAATGTTGCCGTTTTCTTCTGTACAGCTACTTGGGTTGTTGCTCTGATAGTTTACATTGTAAGGTGCTATAACCATAATGTCTGACTCGACAGAGCTAGCACAATAATCTACATTAGGCGTAAAGGTATTCATGAATGTCGTACCCAAATTATTTTCAATATCCAAGCTGATATTTGTCCATTCACCTATAATGTCATTGTTTGAAGTATCTTGATAAATGACATCATCATCTTGCCAACATATTTGAGAAGGGAAATCAAAAATTGGAGTAGTTTCTGTTTCTACATTAAAGGTATAGACGATTGGTACGGCACAGGTAGTAGGGTCATTTGGGATGAAGGTAATTTCAACCGTCTGTCCTGGGAAGTCACTTGGATTGAGAATGGCTTGGTCCCACGATCCATTTATTCCATTGTCTGAGGTGACTGGAAGTGTGATCTGATCATCGCTTGCGCAAATATTTTCTTCAAGATTAAAGAAAGGTGTAACTGCTGAAATAACTGCAATCTCTGCTTGGAACAGTTCTGTACAATAGATGTCATCAGGTAAAAAGATGGATACGACCGTTCCCGATAACATACTCGGGTCAATATTGGGGATAGACCAAGTCCCTTCAATGCCATTTGTGCTAATGGTGGGGAATTCAAAATTTCCTTGGTTGTTACAAATTTGTTGAGGTAAGTTAAATGTAGAAATGCTTGCTTGGTCAATCTGAATAACAAGCTCCGTTTCTACTACACAAGGAGATTGACCTGGGTCTGGGGTCCAATTTGCAGTCACGATTGATCCACTGCTTGCAGGATCTATAAATGAAGGACTCCATTGACCATTATAGCCTTGCAACGAGGTATTTTCAAGATTGACTATGTTATCCGTACTACATAGATTGAGCGGTATATCAAATTCTATACTCGGTGCATCCAAAACTTCTATTGTATGGTAATAAACACTATAGCAGTCGTTAGCATTTGCATCTGGCGTGAAGGTGTTATTGATGAAACCATCATCCTGACTTGGGTCCAATTCAAGAAAATCCCATGAACCATTAATGCCCTCAATAGAAATGGTAGGAAAAACAAAAACGGCGTCTTGAGTGCATAGTTCACTTGGTAAATTAAATGAAAGTTCGTCACCGCTTGTAAGTATTATTGTAAGGTCAATAATTATTGCACAAGAAGAATCATCCGGGGTGAAAAATATATCAATTGGTCCATCAGCATAAGAATCCATATCAACAAATGGAATATTCCAAGCTCCTTCGATGCCTTCCAACGAAGTACCTGGTAAATCAATAATCCCTCCGTCTATCCTGCAGTATTCTAATGGGAAATTGAAGTTGGGATCGACCGTTTCCAAAATTTCAATACCATGGTCTGTTGATGTAATGCATGCAGACTGTCCTACATTAGGAGTGAAGGTATTAGTAAATATAATTCCAGCAAGATTAATTGGTTCTATGAATTCCACATCCCAGGTGCCTTCAATTCCTTCCAAGGATGTTGTAGGCATTTCATACTCCAGCAGATTGGAGCAAATAGGATTGTCTTCAAAATCAAATGAAATCATTGGAAAGGGTAGAACCTCAATTTCAATTTCTTCTTCAGATTCGCACGAATCATCTTCCACAATTAAGGTAAATGTAAAGGTAGATCCACTAAAAAATTGATCTGTGCTTGGGAAATTAAAAATTGGACTTATTGCATTAATGTCATCTAGATAATTGATCCCATCTGCTGGATCAGAAGTCCATTCTATATTGACAGTTCCCATTTCGCCACTGAATTCTCCTTCTATGATTAAATCTTCATTAGGGCAGACTTCTATTCCAGAATTAATATCTGTTATTAGAGCACAGCATTCCTGATTTCCATCTGAACATTCTGCATCATCGATATAAATATATCCATCTTGTCCGTTTGTTAAACCAGTGATCTCTATGGTGATTTCATCAGATACCGCTTCAATACAAAGCTCCAAGAGTGTCCAATCGTATTCTGCACTATAAACAGTTTCAACACCATCAACAGAAACTGACAAATCTGCACAACAAAAATCAAAGAATGCTTGACAATCACTTTCTAAACTCAACCACCAAAAAATAAAAGTGTATTCATTACCAGGAGTTAATCCAGTCCAAGTTCTATTATATCCTTCTGTAGCCGTTCCTTCTAAGATGTGCATCCCAGCTACAGTGCCTCCAGAAGGAGATTCAACAGCGTTGCTGGAACACCCAGTGCCTTGATTAAAACTTACATCTAATATTTCCTCAGAACCATATACCAAACCCCATCCGGGTGGACCACATAAAAAGCATTCTGGACCATCCATCTCTTCATATTCAAGACATTGAGCAAACGAAGAACCCGAGCTTAGACCTAGGAAGAAAAGAAACATGTAAAGTCCTATTGAAAAATGGAATAGTGAGGCTATCTCTAGTGAGGTTTTAAAAGAACTATTTTGAAAGGGTAAGTTGAAAGTCATAGCATTCATAATTCATGTCAAAATCCAGTAGTACATACAAATGAAGTAGTCTACTGGTATATGTGCATATCCAGTTGAAATAGTTGCCTGCAGGATCATCAAATTTAAAGTATTAGTTCAAAATTGTAACTGTTCCAGTTTCAATCTCAAGCTTTCCATTTACTTCATAGCTTATGGTATAAACATAGACTCCTGAAGTTACTGACTGCCCATTAAATTTACCATTCCAGCCTTCTGATTCAATGTTAGCACTTGGATTTTCTTTTTCAAACATTAATTCGCCCCAGCGATCATATACTCGCATGGACTCAATGGACGCATTTGATTGAGATTGAACATAGAAATAGTCGTTATTCCCATCTCCATCAGGTGTAAAAACATTTGGAATGTAAAGATCTGACACTTGTATAACTTCAACCAAGACGCTGCGTTCATAAGAGCATTCACCGATTTGATAAGAGAAAGTATACTCAGTGGTTTCTTGAGGCCTGACACTTGCAATAGTTCCTGCAAGCTCCAATATAAGATTGTCAGGATTCCACTGATAACTATCAATCTGATTAACTTCTATTTGTGGATCTAATTGAATGGTTTCTCCGGCTAGGATGAAAATACTTTCCTGTAGTGCCGCTTGTACATCTTCTTCACTTTGGATACTTATTGCTTGGGTAGTAATACAACCCAATTCATCCATGACTGATACTTCATAAATTCCACTTTCGAGTTGCTCAAATTGTGGTTCTTGTTGAAAATTAATACCATCGATAGAGTATTGAAGTTCACCTATTCCGCCAGAAGCATTGGAAATATTTACAGAGCCATTATTAATGTCTTCACAGTCAGGGTCTACTCCTATTAGGCTGAATATAATTTCTTGATTGATGTTTACCTCAAATGTTTCAATCCATTTACAGTCTTCATCATATGTTATTGTCAATGAATAAGTACCATCATTTAAGAATGATAAATCAGCAGTTTCATCGCCATTATTCCACTCATATTCGTAGTTGTTACTGAGGCTTCCGCTGATCGAATTTATTTGAAAATTTACTCCTAATAATGGGTTAATATCTTCAGAGCAGTCTGGAATGTCCAAAGTGTAATCGATAATTAAATCATCACAAGGACATTCAGGGTCCTCGATCAAGATCAATAAACTGGTTGTGCACTCAAGTGCATTAATACTTCTGATAATAATAGTGTAACTATTTGCCGAAAGGAAATCAAAGATCGGGTTATCCTGCCAGCTGTTTCCACCATCAATACTGAACTCCAATTCATCTAAATTTCCTATGACTTCAATACTTGCATCAAATTCATTACATGCAGAAGGAACTATTGTATTGTAATCTAATGCAGCAAGCATATCTTGTTCATTGACTAAGTCGACTTCTCTTTGATCCACACAATTCGTTTGATCAGCATCACGTACCATAACATTAAATGTTCCCTCCATTAAATTTTCAAAAATAGGAGAGTCCTGCCAGTTAATTCCATCAACTGAATATTCAAGATTGTTGCCTGTTGCCTCAATGCTTATTTGCCCAGAGCTAGGAGAACATAAACTAGGGTGTGTAAGTATATTAAAGTCAATGGTAGGCATACCTGGTGCCACGAGATACTGAGTTCTGATTTCATTGCATTCAAGAGCCAAGGAGGATTGAACAACAATATCATACTGGCCAGCCGGTAAATTATCAAACACCCCTGAGTCATTCCAAGTCACTCCATTATCAATAGAATATTGCAACTCAAGTCCAGAAGCTTCAATCGATATACTGCCATTCTCAAGTCCACAATCTGTAATGTCTGAATACGCAAAATTAGTAATCTCTGTCTGTGGAAATTCATCAATTACTGCAAATGCAGAAATTTCACAGTCTATACTATTTTGCGCTCTGATTAATACATCATAAAGATCAGGGCCTAAGTTATTAAAACTAGGATCTGTTTGCCAATTCGTGCCACCATCCAATGAATATTCTAGGTCAGTTCCTATTGCTTCAATCGTAATCATTCCGTCGTTTTCATTACAACTTGATAACTGGAACGTATTGATCATTTCGATGCTTGGAGCATTCGGGGAGGTCAATGATATATCATAGCTGAGAATACAATCTTGAAGATCGATAGATGAAATCAATAATTGATAATAGCCACCTGCTAGATTCATGAAGTTTGGATCCACTTGCCATGTAGTTCCTCCGTCGATAGAAAAAAGTTTATCTGTAACATCACCTTGGGCTGTAATGCTACCATTTTCTTCCATACAACTACTCGGATTGTTACTTTGATAGTTTACATTATAAGGCGCAAGGACCATAATATTTGCATCTATAGAACTTGCACAATAATCAGCATTAGGAGTAAAGGTATTTATGAAGTTTATACCAGTATTGAGATCAATATCCAAAGTGTTATTTGTCCATGATCCAAGGATATTATTAGTGGATGTGTCTTGGAATATCACATTATCATCTTGCCAGCAAACCTGAGCTGGTAAATCAAATGTTGGTGTAGTTTGAGCTTCTATATTAAATATTTGGACTATAGTAGAAGCACACAGCATAGGATCATTTGGAATGAATGTAAGTTGAATAGTTTGACCTGAGAAATCAATTGGATTAAAACTTACTTGGTCCCACGATCCATTTATGCCATTATCTGATAAGTCTGGAAGCGTAATTAAATCATCGCTTGCGCAAATATTTTCTTCTAAGGTAAACAAGGGCATGATGGCTGAAATTATTTCTATCTCAGCTTCGAACATTTCTGCACAATAAGTGGCATCTGGTAAAAAAATGGAAACGACTGTTCCCGATAGGATGCTAGGATCTAGATCTGGGATTGACCAAGTTCCTAAAACCCCATTTGTACTAGTACTCGGAAAAGAAAAGTTACCCTGGTTATTGCATATCTGTTCAGGTAAGTTGAAATCTGGAATACTTGCTTGATCTATTTGTATAATTAGTTCAGTAACTACAACGCAAAGAGATTGACCAGCGTCGGGCACCCAAAACACACTTGTAGTTGTTGGACTTGTTGCAGGATCAATAACAGGAATAGACCATTCTCCGCTATAACCTTCAAGAGATATTTGCGACAAGCTTATTGGATCATCAGTACTACACAGATTCAATGGAATATCAAACTGTGGGCTTAGAACATCAATAATCTCAATGACGTGTTCATAACTTGAATAACAATCTATACCACCTGTGGCATTGGGCGTAAAAGTGTTGATTACAAAATCGGTAAACTGACTTGGATCTATTTCATCATAAGTCCATGTCCCTTCAATGCCTTCATTGGAGTTATCTGGGAAAGCTAAAATATTTGATGATAAGCATAATTGAGAGGGAAGTGTAAAACTAGGATTGTCACCACTAAAGATCTCAATGGCCCAGTCTAAATCATCCGTACAAAACAAATTATCTGGAACAAAAATCAAATCAACAATTCCATCTGGAAATAAATCCATCTCAATGATTAACTCATTCCATGTTCCTTCAATTCCTTCTAGGGATGTATCAGGTAGTTCAATAATCCCTCCCAGTTCTCGACAATAGTCCAATTCAAAGTCAAAACTCGGAGTGACATACTCAACTATTTCAACAGTGTGTTGCGTAGTCGTTGGACACATGACTTGACCATCTTCTGGAGTGAATAAAAAGGTAAGCTCTTGTCCCGGTACGTCTACTGGAAAGAAAAGGTCAATGTCCCAAGTTCCAGAAACACCTTCTAGAGATGTAAAAGGCAATTCATATTCATCTAGATCAGAACAAATAGGATTTTCTTCAAATTCAAATGTAAAAGTAGGATAGGGCAATACCTCAACTTCTATATCTTTTCCAAATAAACAAAGATCGTCTTCAACGACCATTGTGAAAGTGTAAGTTGCTCCTATGAAATTATTGTCTGTAGTTGAAAAATTAAAAATTGGTTCAGTGACTGAAGTATCATCAAGATAATTTATCCCATCAGATGGGTCTGAGGTCCATTCAATACTGACACTTCCATTATTACCAATGTAATTTCCAAACAATGGTAAATCTTCATTTGGACAAACTTCATTGTCGCCTTGCAAATCAACAAATAATTCACAACATTCTAATTCCGCATCATCGCATGAAGCATCATCAAGTAGGAGATACCCAGAAATCCCATTTGCGATTCCTTGAAGTGTGATTGTTATTTCAGATGAAGTCGCTGGAATACATAGTTCTAGTAATGTCCAATCATCTTCTGCTCCATAAATAAAATCTTCACCATCAACGGTTACCCAAAGATCAGTGCAACAAGAAATTATTCCTGTTGCGCATTCCCATTCTACACTTAACCACCACATGACGAATGTGTATTCTGAACCTGGGGTAAGACCAGTCCAAGTGCGAGTTATTCCTTCAGTTATACCAGGTGAGACATGTAAGCCTACAAAATTACCACCTGATGGCGATTCTCCTGGAACAGTGGTTGTACACCACATATTACTGGTGAATTCAGCAATCTCGTCCAACTCCTCTGCACCTGTAATTCCATCCCAACCTGATGGCCAGCAATTACAAGGGCCTCCTTCAAACTCTTGATAATCTAAGCATTCTGCATGGAGTGTTACAGTTGAAAATAGAAAAAGAAAGAAAAGCATTGAGCAAAAAAGTCTATAAAAAGAATGTTGAGTTTCAATTTCTATGAATAGATCGTTAGTATTTTGATGAGTTAGAAACACATGTGGCAAGTCTGGTGTATTCCTAAGATAGCAAAAGTAATTGGGAATTTAAAGAAAGCTAGTACTGTGTCTAAGATGAACCAAGTCAATTATTCAAATCCTTCTTCATCAAAATCAAACATCTTAAACTCATCCAGATCCCTTCTTTCTCTCTTTGTAGGACGCCCTGAACCTTTTTCTCTGAATTCAGGCTGAGCTTTTCCGACAAACCAATCTTTGTATTTATTCATCTCAGATTCGGGGGTAGTGTTGACATAGCAAGGTTGTGCTAGGATAGCGGACACTCTCTTAGCAATGACTTCTTGAACCAGAAACTCAAGATTGAAACCGTTTTTCTTTACTTGAATTTTTGAACCTACCATAACCTGGCTAGCGGCCTTGGCGCTCTTGTCATTGATACGCACTTTACCAGTCTTGCACATGGCAGAAGCCAAGGATCTTGTTTTAAAAATCCTTACTGCCCATAGCCATTTGTCAATTCGGGTTGACTTCATTGTTCAAATACTGGCTTTACTTCTAATAAAGGTAGCTGTGGCTTCATCTTCTTCAGGGCTTTCAATACCTCTTTGGCAACCACATAGTCACGATACCATCTTTGATCTGCGGGTACATTAATCCATGGAATTTCACTATCATTTAGCACGTCTTCATAGCATTTCATATATTGTTTCCAATACTTTCTTTGCTCCCAGTCACCATCTTTGTGTTTCCAGTTTCTAGCAGGATCATCAATTCTTTCTTGAAGTTTTATTCCTTGCTTTTCATGTGATAGATTAAGAAAGAATTTCAATACAGTTGTATTGTTATCTTCTTTCAATAATTTTTCCCAAGCATTTATGGCGTTCATTCTTGCTTTTACTCTTTTGGGAGTAATCCATTTGTGAACTCTTTGTATTAACACATCTTCATAATGTGATCTGATGAAGATAGAAATGTTACCTTTTGCAGGAGCATGTGGATGCACTCTCCATAAAAAATCATGAGCAAACTCTAAGTCTGTTGGTTTACCAAAAGCATGCGCATTTGTCCAACTTGGAGCACAGTATCTAAATGTTTTTCTTGCCACTCCATCTTTTCCACTAGAGTCCATTCCTTGTAAAACAATCAATAGTGAATGCTTCTTCTCCGCATGCATCTTCAAGGCCAGTTCTCCAATTTCAAATGTGATCTTTTCTCTTTCAGATTTGATCTCATCTTTGTCCAGCTTAGCCGGTGCTTTCGTTGGTAATTTAGATATAGATATTTTCCCCATTATACGCTCATTTTTTTTCTTTTCACTAAATAAGCTTCCAAGATTGGATGGAAACCTTGATTGATATCTGCTTCAACAAAATCAATCTTGTATTGTAGGCATTTCATTCTTAAGGCGTCTTTGTAACTCGCCATCTTCTCAGTGTAATATTCCTTTACTTCATTTGATTGTAGTCTCACACTTTCTCCAGTCTCCATGTCAATAAACTCATAAGGCCTATTTTCAAACTCAAAATCTATCTCTTGCTTTTTATCTACTACATGGAATAACACAACTTCATGTTTAGCATATTTCAAGTGCTGCAATGCTGCAAACAAGTCCCCTTGCTTCTCAACATCATCAAACATGTCACTGAAGATTACCACCAATGATCTACGCGGAGTATTATCTGCAATCTGATGCAGAGCATCAGCTGTAGAGGTGGTTTTGTCCAACACATCGTCCTTAATCAACTTGTCCAAGTAGGTGAGCAGTAGGCGGTAATGTGTCGTACTACTTTTTGCCTTAGTATGAAGTTCTACTTTATTGTCAAACATTGAAAGCCCATAAGCATCTCGCTGTCTCTTCAACAGGTTCATCAATGAAGCAGCGGCCAATGATGAAAACTGTAATTTATTAAGATGATTTTCTTTCCGTTCCTTTGGGAAGTACATTGAGGAGGAAGTATCAATTACAATCTGACACCTCAAGTTTGTCTCTTCCTCAAACCTTTTAACAAACATCTTGTCTGTTCGTGCATAGACTTTCCAATCTATATTCTTCATGGATTCTCCAGGATTATAAATCCGATGCTCTGCAAACTCTACAGAGAAACCATGAAAGGGACTTTTGTGAAGTCCGATAATGAATCCTTCCACAACCTGCTGTGCTAACAGCTCAAGATTAGAAAGTCGTTTAAGGTCAAAATTTTCAAAAAAGCTCATAGGGTAAATATAAGAATAAAAAAAGTCCTTACTCAACGATGTGAATAAGGACTTTTGTTGTGTTTTTTACTTAACTCTTAGATAAAAGCAGCAATTTTTTGCTCCAAAGCAGCTTTAGTAGTCGCTCCGACTTGCTTATCAACCACTTCTCCTCCTTTAAGGAATAGGATAGTAGGGATACTTCTAACATTGTATTTAGACGCAACTTGTGCGTTATGATCAACATTTACCTTCCCGATTACTGCTTTACCTTCGTATTCTGTAGAAAGTTCATCAATAATTGGAGTTACCAATCTGCATGGTCCACACCATTCAGCCCAGAAATCAACTACTACCAATTTGTCGCTATCTAGCGCTGATTCTTGGAAGTTCGTGTCTGTAAATTCAAATGCCATAATATTTGTATTAATTTGTTTATGTTATTGGAGTTATTTAAAACTTCGAGGTAAATACTAACTCGCATTTCTAAATCGCTCCATCAGTCTAATTAACTATGAAGTTAGTAAAAAGGTTTCGTAGAAGTTCTTAATTTTTTGTAAATACACCGAGTTTGAGATTACCGTCAAGGAAATATTGCAATATTGGACTAGTAGGCGTCACGATAGCCCTATTTTTATTGACAAAATCATCCAGTCCGCTTACCGACAGTATTTATCTTGGTGGCATATTTCAAGTCCTCAGAGTCCTTTATGATCACACAATTGGCTTCATTCCGATCCCATTTATTTATATTCTTTTGCCATTGACCATCTTTCAAGTTGTCCGTCAGTTTTTTAGCGGAGAATTATGGAGTATGAAACTATTAAAAATCCTTGAAGTATTTCTATGGTTACTGTGCGCTTTCTATATCCTGTGGGCACTTAATTATCATGCCACGCCGGTTGAAGGTAAAGCTAATCTTGATATCCAGAATCTTAGTAATGAACGATTGATTGAAGTTTTTGATCAGGTGAGTTTGCAATTAAATAGCCTTTCGGCAAATGTTGGTGAGCGGACAGAACCAAATTTTAAATCAACAGAAAAATCTCTCCGTCCTCTTCTTGAAGAAGTCCTCAACGAATTTGATTACCCCACATACGGAAGAGTGCGTGTAAGAAAATTGTTTTCTGGTACCATATTAAGAAATCGTACTAGCGGAATCTACATTCCACATGTTTTGGAAGGGCACGTGGATGGTGGCTTATATCCTGTTCAATGGCCATTCACCATTGCTCATGAAATGTCACATGGATATGGAATCACGCATGAAAGTGATTGTAATTTCTTCGCTTATTTAGCCTGCATGAAAAGTGAGGATATTAGTATGCAATATAGTGCAACCTTAGCTTACTGGAGATATCTTGCGTCACATCTAAGGTCAATCGATGAAGAATTATATAAGAGCAAGCGAGAAGCCCTAGATAATCTAGTCATAAATGATCTAGAAAAAATAAGAGAATACATTATAAGATACCCTGACCTCATGCCCAAGTATCGCAGTAAGATTTATGATCAGTATCTCAAAAGCCATGGTGTAAGCTCAGGAATTAAAAGCTATGACCGTATGATCTTATTAATAGAAGCGTGGAATAAAAAACAAGTAGAATGATCGTCGCAGAAACAAAACGAACCAGACTCCGATGGATGAATCTAGGTGATGCTCAATTTGTCATCGATTTATTAAATTCTCCAGGTTGGATAGACAATATTGGTGATAGAAAAATACACACTATTTCAGATGCAGAAACCTACCTAAATACGAAAGTACTTCCGGATTATGAGCAAAGCGGTTTTGGCATGTACGTCATTGAAAGCAAAGAAGAAAGTAAATATATAGGAATGAGTGGTCTCGTCGATCGTCCAGGCTTGGAAGGGATTGATATTGGCTTTGCATTACTCACGGAGGAAATGGGTAAAGGCTTAGCATATGAAGCTTGCAAGGCCTTGATTCCACATGCCAAGGAGCATGGAATTAATTTATTGAAAGCAATTACACTACCAAGTAATCAACCAAGTAAAAATTTATTGGAGAAGATGGGATTTAAGTTTATAAAGGAGTTTTATTTGGAGGGGGATGAGGATTTGTTGGTTCTTTATGAATTGGAGTTGCAGTAAAGTGGTTGAAAGAATGGAGCATTAATTTAAATCACCAACGATGTTTATCATGTTAGTAATTAACAATAAAAACTCATTCTTCTTCCAAACCTACCAAAGTAAAATAATTCATTAACCCAGAAAGTAACAATTCATGAAACCAGAGAGTATCTATGTAAAGAGGACCCGCATCGGTCTGAAGCGTAAAGAAATTTTTTCTCTGCGCCGGATTAGAGGCTGGAAACTGGGAGATGCCAGCATCAAGCAATTGATAGCATTATAGGCGACCAGATTTTATGAAGACAAATCATCGGGCAAGTTTTTGCAGCCGCGCGTGGGCGAAATAATTTTAGCTTCAGAACGCA
>JAULCF010824569.1:0-19387 GCA_032361265.1 Devaleraea mollis | reverse complement strand
TAGAAAATAGTATTGAGCCGATGCCGTGCTGTATAATTTACATAGCACTTTGGCCGCGACTAGGCTGAACTACTACTGAAATAACTTTAGCTTGACCTCGAATAATAAATCTACTCAAGTTCTTTCAAAACTCTACAGGTTTGTCAAAGATCAAGATCAAGATATCAAAATAAGCCTAGATTAGTTGGTTGATATATCGCGTTCTCAAAATAAGGGTACTCCAAAATAAGCAGTGACTTTATAGCGGTGTGTCGCTAGAATGCGATCTCTCGACCAACCGATCCATGCTCATTTTACTGGATCAAAACAGATCGATAGGACGGCTGTAACGCACCAATAATTCTCGTGTGCTTATGAAGTATATTCTCTTGGAGTGAGAAAAGGCATGGACAAGTTCATGAATTCATCGATTCAGTCGGGTCCTCTTCCTTTTAAAGTCTTTAAAAACAATACATAAAGCCATTTTAATGGATTAAAAAATTGTGGTGGCTTGAAAAGGTATTTCCCTGTCATTTCAAAAATCTTAAGGGCACTTTAAATTCGGATTTGCGAAAGTCGGAAGTGCATATTAGCAATACACGTATGAGACGTGCAGCAAGTAATAGACTAGGACGTAGCAAGCGAGTTGAATATTCTTTCTAGATAATATAAGGTCCTAGCAGGATCCTTATATCTCGAGGTAATCTTGGCGCCTTCACGTTAGCTAGGTGTCTACTGGCTTGCAAGTTTTTACTAGAAAGTAGTAACCTTACTCTTCTTATGGCGGGGGGAAGTAGCTCAAAGCCCTCCGCCAAATTCACCAATCGCGAAGTTGTGGCCTACAGCTTACTGACCGGTGCTTGGGGTATCGCCCTTGCCGTTGTTGAGTTTTCCGAACGCTCTTACCTCACGCGACGCCGCGCGGCGCTCGCAGAATTGCACAAAACTGATCCTGACGATGTGCTCAAGCACATGAGTGAGTCTGTTACCGTCCTTGAGGACTTTCCACCCGCTGTCCTTCTTCCGGAACCCCCGAAAAAGCCTTTTGGTCTACATAGCCTTCCTCATGATACGCTCGAACTCATCTTTCAGTACGCTGGAATTAAAGCTATCTACGCCACGGAGCTTCTCTCCCGCGATCTCAGGGCCGCGGCGTTGAGCCCTTCAATATGGCGCGATCTATACGGTCAGCGCTGGCCAAAGCGCGAGATGTTCGGCTCCACATCGTTTACGCCGCGGCAGCAGTACACACTCAGTCTCGCTTTTCACTGCTTGGTTTGTGAAGAGAGGATCGACGCTTTTAGCGACATTCTGTTTCATAAGGAACACCCTTGGCCGTGGCCAGTCGCAAACGAACGCATGACGTGCGTTGATTGCCTGTCGGACATTGAAAAGAAGAATGAGCGGGAAAAAACGAACGTCCTGATCCTGGAATGCGCTAAAACTAGAGTTTTGGAGCGCGCAGCTGCAGCGGTTTTGCGACGGGAAGCGAAGAAAAGGGTTAAGATTTTAAGAAAAAGCATGGCGGCGAGGTGCAAAGAAAGAAAAGTGGGCGAGCTTGTTTCGATAGGACGCCATTCTAGAAATGTTATGTTAGGACTTACAGAAACTGAAAATAGTAGTCTGCCATCGACGGGAAACTACACTGAAGCATCGCTCCAGGACAAGATTACGAAGTGACTTGAAACAAGGCAATCAATATCTTCCTTTACGAGTTCTATCGATTTTTGCACCTGTACGGTTCATTACAAATATTTTTAAATGATTAAAACCAAGTTGCAAAATTATATTCGGAGTGCCGAGAGAGAGTGCATTCTGTAGCCAAGTAGAAAATTTAACTTCGCGTGCAAGTCCTTAGCTCTAAAAGAGCTTAGCAGTTAGTAGGAATTTCTAGTGTTTTTTTTTGGTGTTACAGCTCTTGAGGTTTACTTCATATTAAAGTACCCTGGAGTTGTAATCCTTCGACTTCGCCAAGCTTTACTTCTTCCTTGCTTTGTTATTAACTGCGCCATATTGAGCCTTAGTCGTATGCACGATCTTGAGCTTGACTTTTGTAGCAGTGCAATGACGAGCGCAAGCAGTGAAGGCCCAGAAAGACGAGAACTCGATTTAATTACTGAAGATAAACTCAGACTGGCTTGATGGCACTGCACTCAGTACTGACTCTCAACCCAATTTCAAGAACCCTGGATTCTTCAAAACCATTCGGAAAGACAATGGTCAGCTGCTTTGCCAGTAGTGCAATAACAACTGGTTTTTTAACATGGTATGACGCGGGTGCCTGTGCCATGCCCACACAGTGGAGTCATAGTTCCGAAACCTGATTTTGACCCCTCTAAGTGCAGCACCAAGGGTTTCTCGGTTTCGAGTCCAGTCGAGTGCATCAAGGAATCCGAGCATTAGGTAAGGCGCAAGATACGATTTTGAGAGAGGAAATATCACCGTATCGGTGCAAATAGGAGCAATGAATGAACTAGTGCGGCTTCAGACCATGTATGTGAAACTGAGCTACTAGCTGTTAGTAACAACCTGACATAGAGGTGGGATCCTCGGAAACTTTATGAGTATCATAGCAGCAGCTGCAGTAGAAGAACGCTACTTCCTGAGTAATCGCTGCGAAGGGAGAAGTAAGGCTAACCGTCATGCAATTTACCGACATTCAATTGATATTCACCAATAAAGTTTCCCAGCTACTGTAACCGGCATACAATTTTCACGTATTCAATTGACATTCGCCAATAATCACCACTGAAACTTCACAGTTTCCCGCGTTCAGTTGGATCTCTGCTACACCTCACACCTCAGGCCTGCGAGCTGTGTTCAGTAGTCAGAACTGCCCACGAAGCTCCAACATCACGCAGCACGTAAACAGTCCAAATTTGGCCTCCTAATCGTTGTTGTCGTGTTACACGCAGTTAGGCGTGCTCTGTTATGGCACATCCTCTCATTGCTTCCCTGGGCTTCTTGCCGTCGACGTTGCTGCTCCCGCGCTGGAAGTCTTCACGGGCAAAGTCGTGCCGGCCAGTCGCGTCGCCGACAGCCGCCGCGTCGCCCGCCAACCCCGCGAACAATGGCGCGAATGGCGTTACTTCGACGCGCAAGAAGCCGGGGTATTGGGGTGATATTGCGAATGTTGAGAGGGAGCTTCGGGAGGTTAATATTGCGTTGAATAGGGGCGGAGCTGACGTTATGCCGAGTACGAAAGAAATGAGAAGTTTAGGGAGGACAGATTTGATTAGCGGGCTGGGGAGGAATGGTGGCATTCGAGCTGTTATGGAGTTGCTCGGTTGGTCTTTTGAAGATGAGAGTAGCAAGAAGCCTGGTCCCAGACAGGCGGGGACGAAGAAGGCTGAGGCAGTGGGCGTGACGGTTGCGGCGACGGGCGTTACGGAGGGGAAGGGAGTTTCTGCGGCGAGCAAGAGGCGTGGGTATTGGAATGAGTTTCGGAATGTTGAGGCGGGGCTGCGAGAGGTGAATGTGGCATTGAATAGAAGCGGGGAGGGCGTCATGCCGACTACGAGTGAGATGAAGAATTTAGGGAGATTGGATTTGCTTGGCGGTATCAAGAAGCATGGTGGGATTAAGGCGGTTGCGAAGGTGCTCGGTTGGTCTCACGGGAATCAGAAAGTGAAGAGGATACGCGTGGATGAGGTGGCTAGCGCGCAGACTCCCGACGGGGACACGGACGTGAAGTCTGCGCCCACCCGTGAGCCGGTAAATGTTTGGGCAGACTGGGACTTTTTCGCCGAGAAGCTGCTCGCCTTCGTTGCGGCAGACAAATCAGTCGAGGATGATTCTGACTACATGCCGACCGCGCAAGATTTAAGGGAGGCGACTGATCTTTTGGATGGCGTAGACACACACGGCGGGTTGTTGACTGTTGCACGTAAGCTCGGATTGACAGTGCGGAGTGCGCAGAACGAGGGCGAAGATGAGGACCGCATTGAGACCCGGAAAGAAGACCAGAATGAAGACCGAGGCGAGGGCCAGGCGAAACGCTGGAATCGCGTTCAGTCTTTATCTTTTTATCTCACTGATAGTCAACGCCGACGCGATAATTAAGTAGATTGAGCTGGTAGAGTTTGTTCGCTTAAAAAAGTTTTGTAGATGGGCGCATGCAAGGGTTGCCGTCTTATCTCGATGTACACCTCCACGTGGAGTTCCGTTCTCTTAATTTAGGCACATAATGTCTTTAACATTGCACTTGTTTCTGTAGTGCTGAGCGCGATTTGTAGACGATCTCCGCTTTCCTGATGAGCTCGATGGGACTTGTAAGTATCGTCGATCTAAATTAAGAGGAATTTGCAGCAGCTCCAAGTATCTTCTTGAATTTGTTCTTGTACTTACGTGCAACTACTTGTCAGCGCAGCCAAAATCTGTAGATTTGTGCTACGAGAAAGCTTTCTCCTCACAGCAATCGACAAAGCTGGTCTCGGCTGATCTCATGGAGATAGAGATCAGGAGATCTCCTTCGAAATATTTTCATACTTTAGTGAAAGAAACCTGAACTTCTTCGATTGGCTTCGCATGCCGCGCCAGGTAGTTGTGCCACTGAAGCTGAGGATAGTATCGGACGCATTCTTTTAAGTACGAATGTATCAGATACTCTACTACAGCAGCCAGCAGCTTGCAAAAGACACACGATAAAACAGCACATTCGTTAAAAAAGATCTACCTGCTTATTTTGAACCGAGAATTAAATCTCTGACAATAAGGGGATCCCCTTGCTCGAGAGAGGAATCTTCCTTTTTCGACAAAGAAATCCGCGATGAGGGAGCAGAAGTTAGCGAGAGAAGCGAGTTGACCTCATCTGTTAAGAAGACTTCAACGAACTGATTAAGTTTTAGTGATCATACAATATCGGTGCACACTGTTCCTCCACATCTGTGGAGGAACAGCAGCACTCTTCTGCTCTGTTCTCACGGATTTCGAAGTCACTGAGGAAAAACTTCCTCTGCTGTACGGAAGTCAAGATCTTCGGAATGAATACTAGTAGCATCTTCGAAGCGGCAGAAAAATCTCAAGACGACAAAATCGCAGATTTTAGCCTCTTTTTCAAGGTCTCATTCGGTAACAGCGTCGTCAGGTTCCCAACTGTCATCGAGGTCAAGCTCAAACCCTCCAATCCACCGCCGTCGTTCGGGGCCCACAACTCAGCCATCTCTCGGGCTCTCATCGCCACCAGCGAAGAAACGGCGCCCTCCATCCTCCGCGCCTTGCGCGCACTCTCCACCCTTGGCGCGTCCCGCGCACACGCATGTCTCCCCCGCTAGGTTTCCTGCCGTCGGCGCCGCTGCCGTCGTGGTGGACGACGCCGCGTGCGAAGTCATTCCGGCCCGTCGTGTCGCCGACGGCTGTCGCGTCGCCGCCTCGTTCGCGACAAGTCGCGAGCCGCCCGAAGAAGGGCCAGAAGAATGTCGGCAACGGCAAGGTTGTGTTGCTTAGCGCGAACGGCGGAGATGACGGGGCGGGATTTAGCGATAACTACCCGCCGCTGCGGAAGCACGTCGAGCTGTTACCTGACCAGCCGGGGCCCGTGTGGGCGAGGAATGGCGAAGCGTCATCTGAGACGAAGGGCGTCACGGAGACTAAGGGTGTGCCTACAGAGAGGAAGGCACATGGGTATTGGAATGACCTTCCCACTGTTTTGACCGAGTTGCAGGAGGTGAATGTTTTGTTGGGCAGGTCCGGGAAGAAAATTATGCCGACCACGAAGGAGTTGAAGAGTTTGGGGAGGCTGGATTTGATCGGTGGGATGGGTAAGCATGGCGGGATCAAGGCTGTTGCCCGGCTGCTACAGTGGTCTTATGGGAAAGAGAGGAATAAGGTGGTGAGGAGACGGCGGGCCGATGAGTTGCCGATTGGGATGACTGTGGGAGGGAAGAATACGAAGGCGTTGGTGTATAAAATGGCATTGGCTTGGGTTCGAGGTGGGGGACAGAGGCTGGGGGCGCGTGCGAAGATCAGCAGGCTACCGATGGGGTTCTGGAACGACTTTGAGGTTGTAGAGAGGTTTGTTACAGTGTTCATGGAGGAGTTTGAATTTGATGGCATTATGCCGACCGGCAATGACTTCAAGAAGGGAGGTCACGGGTCGCTTCTTTACGGAGTGCGAAAACATGGAGGTCTTGTTGTGGTGGCAAGACAGATGGGCCTCAAGTCTGCACAAGCGCGTAAGTCGCGAGACGTCTTGGAGGTTTTCGACTATGTCGCCAAGATAGTGCTCGACTTTATTGGTGACTCGGGCGAAATGCCGACGGCGACGGAGCTGAAGGCGGCCCGGGCGTATGACGTCTTACGCGGTATAGAACTTCACGGCGGCTTTCCGAATGTCGCGGCTAAGCTCGGCTTGAGAGTGCGGAATTTGCGAAATGAGGGCCGAACGGTGCGGTGGAATATCGAAAGTCTCAAGCAAGATCTGAGCACTTTTACCGCTACATTCCACCCGTCGCTCGCCGTCGGCAATCACATGCCGACTGAGGCGCAGTTACGGCGCGCCGGGAGGAACGATCTTAGTTATGCCATTTCGAAGTTAGGCGGGCACAAGAAGGTCGAGGCAAGGTTAGGGTTGGTACCGAAGCCTGTTGGACCTAGACCTGGCGTACTGCCGAAGCGAACTTAGGTCCTTTTTTTTTTTGTTGAAAAGATGGAGCTTGCGCTTGCTTCATAAGAGTTTGAGGCGTTGTTATTCCTGTAGATCTGAACTGGGGTTTTGCCAGTGAGTCCTCGCCGGCGTGGTGAGAGACACTCTGTTTCAAGTTAGGTCAGTTAAAGGAGTGTTAGTGTCTTCAAAGCTTCGTCGTTCGTGACAAAGGTTGACTCGCCATTTAGAGCCAGAGCCTGGTGGCGCAGAGCCTGGTGGCGGGCGAGCGCGAAGCGTGTTGCTGTTACCTCCCTTGCTCAGCCCAGCACGTCAGCTTGCCGGTTCTCTAACAGTAAAGCGAGGCCATCTCTTTTTGGACCCACCTCCGAACGTAGTATTGATACAGCTGTACGGATGGTGGAGATATACGTCAAGCTTGGCTTTGCGGACTGGGTTAATCCACCCCTAACCTGCCTCTTCTGTACAATTTGAGGTCTCAAATCTTGCCAGGGGTATATTTTATTGTCATCACCCTCTTCCCTGCTCTGCCCTCCTCTTTCATCTGCTTCTAGCCCCTGACCCGAAAACCCAGACCTGTAAATTAGTTTCGAGCTCGTCGGACGACGCCGCCGCAGGGTCATAACCACTCGCAATCTTCTCCTCCTCGCCCTCGCAATGGCACCGATCTCCCGTCCCATCCTCCACCTCGCGCGAAACTTCTGCTCCGCGCCTAAAAAGATCCCTCTCGCCTCCGTCAAGGCACTTCGCGCGCGCAGCGGCGCGCCCGTCGGCGCCGTCAAAGACGCTCTCGTCGCCTGCGACGGCGACGTCGATCTCGCGCACGAGCGCCTGCGTCGCGATGGCGCGCGCGTAGCGTCACTCCGCGCTGGTCGCGAGGCGAACGACGGCCTCGTCGGGCTTCTCCGCAGCGGTCGGAAGGCGGCCCTCGTCCAGGTCCTGTGCGAGACTGATTTTGTGGCCCGGACGGAGCGCTTCCAGGAGACGCTTGCTCGGGTCGCTGTAGACGCTGTCCACGGGCGCGCCGGGGACGACGGGGTCGTTGACGAGGCTTCTGCAGTACTTGGGGAGAAGATTCGTGTTGGGGAGGTGAAGGTTGTTGAGGGTGGGTTCGTCGGCGGGTATGTGCACGGGGCTGTACCGCTTCATGGTGCTATTGAGGAGATTGTGGGAAGTGCGGATGGGCTGCAGGTTGGGCGCATTGGGGTCGCGGTCGCCCTCTCCGGCGAGTCGACGGGCGATGTTGCCTCGGAGGAAATTACGCGGAGGCTCGGAATGCATATTGCGGCGGAATCGCCGCGCTTTCTGAGCAAAGAGGCTGTGCCCCAGGAGGTGCTTGAGAACGAGATGGATATTTTGATGGACGCGGCGCGCTCTGAGGGCGAAAAGAGCGGCGCGAAGGCGAAGCCGGACGACATTCTGAGAAAGATTGTGAAGGGGAGGCTGGGGAAATTCTTGAAAGAGGTCGTCCTGGAGGAGCAGGAAATGCTTGGGGGTGAAGTTGCTGGTGGCAAGGGAAAGCCGCCGTCGGTGGCGAAATGGCTTGCCGGTGCTGGAGGAAGCGTAACAATCGAGGCCTTCAAGCGATTTGCCATTTCGTAGTTAGGACGAGTAAGTTGACATCCGCAAACGGTATTGTACGATGACAATTGCCATAAAGCTACGCTAACTTTTCCACAAGGGCGAGACGGGAGGATAGCTTCGTGACTTAGCTAAGATTGGAAAAGAATGTTTACAGAACACGGACATCAACACCTAGCTGCTCGATTAGAAGGAGGAGTTGAAAGTGCCTAAGAAATCACAGCGACAAAGTGCACCAAACCTGCCACTGAAGCGGACCAAACCCAAGAGTCGCAAAAAGAAGATGCAAGGAGATGCCATCATTGCAAGACAATGAATCCTCTCACGCACAGCCAATAAAAAGAACAGAGCGCCAACTCTAACCCGACTTTAAAACGCCCTCAAACTATATATCATCCTTTCAATCCTTCTTCTTGCCAAAGGGATTGGGCAGAGCGGGCAACTTGGGCAGGTTGGGCAACGACGGCAACGCAGGCAACGCAGGCAACGCAGGCACAGACAAGGATTCAGGGAGACCGAAGCCCTTCGGCAAATTGGTCTTGACAGTGGTCGGCTTCGAAGCGGCGGTAGCAGCGGCAGCGGCAGCCTCGATGGACGTCTTCTTCCCAGGCGTGATGTTGATCCTTGGCCGGGACGACAATGCGTTATCCGCCAAGCCTACCTCCTTCACAATGCCTGCGAGAGCGCCGGGCACGCTGACAGATTGCGTCATCGGCAGGGACTTGCCGAGAGCAGACTGCAAGACGCGGAGCTTACCCTTGGCAGCTTCAATGTCGCGCTCAAGACGAGAGATAGTGTTGCTCTCCATCTGGGCGCCATAGCGCATGAAGTCGGACGACTTGCATCCACCTTCAGCAAGCGGACTGTCTCCGGCGAGCATGTCGCGCGAGTACGGGTTGTTGTTCAAAATCTCGCCACCAGAGAAAGACGGACCACGCTCCAGCATGGCACTCATATCTCTCGTCATCTCACGGAACATCTCAAGCGGGTCATTGCTGACATTGCCCTTCGTCCCGGAGGACCGCGCAGCGATAGCGGCGGCGTACTGCGACTGCAAAGCGGCGAGATTGTCCTCCAGGGCGGCAACCTCTGTCGGCGAAACAAATACGGGTTCCGGCTCGAGCGCGGGGTCCGGGACGGCGTACCAGTTGGGCGACGTTGTGCGAAGAGGCGTGTTCTCCGCCAGCGACTCGTACGGCGCCTGGGCCTCGTCAGGCTTGATGTGGGCGGTGATGAAGGTCGACATCTGCCTGCCGTCCGATCCATTGTAGCCAGACAGGGCAGCACCACCCATAGCCTTGTCCGAGTTCGCCCATCCGCCCTTGATGGCCAACTGCATGCCAAACGACCCGCACGGAGTGTACGCTCCGCGGAAGCGGAGGAAGGGAATGGTATCCTCCCCAAACACAGAGTTGTACTCCTCCGAGTCGACCAACGCGTCGATACAGGCGTCAAAACCGTTGGAGTGGTACACATTGTGCGCGGCAGCAATCTCCTTGTGGTCGTCCGGCGCGCGGCCGAGGAAGTGCATGTAGTTAAGCTCGGTGACGCGGTACATGCTAGCGCCCTCGAAGAAGCGCACTTTGTACGTGGAAGACTTGCCGAGAGCGCGGACAAAGTTGCGCATCGACAGGGTGCCGATGAGGAACTGGCTCTCTTCGCGCGCGACCTCGGCGCGCTCCTCCTCCATGATGTACGCGTTGCCGAAGACGTGGCGATAGACGGCCTTGAGGGCTGCCTCGCGGTCGCCGGCGGCGCCGAGGGAGCCGTCGCGCACCTGCGTCAGCGACTGGCCGCTGAAGGGGCCCAGGATTGTGCGCGAGAAGGAGTAGGGCTGCTGCGTCGTCGTGTCGAGGCCGTCAAGGATGTTCGCGCGCAGAGAGGCGGCGCCGCTCGCGGCGGCGGGCGGCGCTGCCAGGGGCGCCGTCGAGCATGACGACGACAGGAAGGCCGAGGAGGAGGACGAGAGGGGCACTGACGCGCCTGGAACGAAAGCGGGAGGCATGATAGGTTTGGTGGAGAAAATGGGCAAGACGAAATGGACCTCGGTAGGAGGGTGGCGGTTGGGTACGGGCGCCGCCTCCGTGAGTGGAGCGAAAAAGTGGGCAATCCAAGCTGGCAAAGATCTCATCTCCGAGGGATGATCTTCATCTCTGAGATGAGTTGTGTCATCATGTCACGTTGTTTTTGAAAACTGCCTGTATGAGAAGTTAAAAGTACATCCACCCTTTATCGTAAAAATTGAGAGTTGAGATCAATGAGATCACATTCGTGCGCCTGAACTTGAGACTCCGTTCGCAGTTCCGTCTAGAATTTTAAGAACGTTTTCTATAAAAGGCACGGGATATTCACCCTTCGGAGGGATTTACGAAGATTTTTTAAGAAGCACATGTGCTTGCAGGTTATTCACTCTCCGGAGCAAGAGTCCGTGAGTAACCTGTGCTTCTCTAAAAGCATTCTTACAATTCTGGACGGTTTTCCACTTCGTTCTGTAGCGAACTGTTACATTATACAAAAACCAGCTGGGCACCTTTTTATTCAAAAGTAAGAGCGCCCGGATGGACGATCGGATTGGCTCTTTCTTTAGCAGCATGTAGATGCAAATTCGAAAAGTGAACATGCACTGCAATACATCATGCAACTGCATGCACTGCAATGCATCATGCAACTGCAAGCACTGCAATGCATCATGCACTGCAGTGCGTTCATTTCTCCATTTCAAGAAAAACTCCGGATTTTCTTGGTGATGACGTTTCCCGCTGAAAGCTAAAAACTAATTCGCATATAATTTACTGACCAAGGTGAACTGCATATTTATCCACTTGCCATGCCTGGTCAGTAATAACATGATATTTATATGGAGTCGTCCGTCTCTATATAAACAGCATGATAATGCACCCGGAGTTGAGAGATATTATGAACGGCATGCATTTCATATTATCCCTGCGCGGGACCTTACGAGGAACGTCACGTCATTAGCACGCCGTCAAGACTGTATCCTAAGAGGAGATCCTGCAGTCAACCATGGTTTTATTCAGTAATTTAGCAATATCAAATTTCAAAGAGGACGACAAGGTACTTCAATTTGAAACGGCGAAGTACATATTTTAAGGTCGTTACGAGCTCGGTCTAGACCCCCGTTCATGACAAGCATAGCGAGCGTGCTCCAGTCAAGCAGCCGCTCTGATTTTTGAGATGTTACTAGGCGGTGAAAACGTCAATTATGAATTAAGATTTTCACCGCTGAGCATCTCGAAAGTCAGAACGGCTGCTTGATCAAGCAGCCGTTCTGACTTTCGAGATGCTCAGCGTCAATTGACGGGGCACACACTCTATTCTGAGTTGTAACACACGGAAGAAAGTATTATCAGATGTAACAGCCAAGAACTCAGCATGCCTTCAATCCGTTAAAAATTGGATAAGTGCGGTAGATTATTCTTTTTTAGAAGTACAGAAGCGCCGTAAACCTTCCAGAAAGCTACGTTCGACCAGAACTTGCGACGGTGGAGGCCCCTGATCTAGATCAATATCTTGAGGAACAGGCCAACGCCAGTAGAAACCAAAAAAAGATGGCGACTCGAGCCGAGCGAAACCTAGCGAATGCAATCGAATCATGTGTCTTTTCGAAGAGCGCCAGTGCTGGAAAGAAGCCCAGATCTGCAATAACTATGTCTTGCAAGCAATTGTCGGCAGTCAAATTTACCAGAAGTTTCTGGAAATATCTGCCTCAAAGTGAAAAAATGGACTCGCTGCGTGATGGGCGCGAAGAGTCTTCTACTCGAAAGGTGACATTTTCAATTCCTGAGAAATTTTTAGCGATAACTTCGAAGCCCATCGTACGTGCCGCAGCCAAGGACGAGATCGAGGTTATAGATTTGACGATCTCAGATAACAGTAGTACATGGCTAGGGAACAGGGCGAGTGCACACGGGAGATTTTCATTCTGCACGCGGGCTAGTTCTAAAGTGGGGCCTGGAGATCTGTCCCCCAACGCAAGCTTGGAATGCAGTGTTTGTTTCAAGACTTTCACCAGTGCTAAGCACCGCCAAACGCACATGGCGACAAAAAAGCATACTCAAACGCTTTTGGGGGCTTTCCGGAATATGTAGCCTAAAAAGAACTGAATGGAAAGTGAGTAAACTCAATTGGGTTTGAGATGCAATACATATTTTACTTGATTGTCGAGAATGGCTTCCGAACTACTTGAGCTTCTTCGTGTATTCACACTCAATTAGCAGGAAATTAAATAAATGGCACCGATTTAAGACGCAGTCTCGTCCTTTAGTGTAATTACTTCTGATACATTTGATCTAAACTAGAAGCAGCAGATCAAAGATCTTTTACACATCTAAGCCTCAAAACGACACGAATTAAACGAGCACTGAAAATAACTTGAACTCTAATTATTAGTGCGCAACAGTCCTGAAGCCTGGGTTGTTCCTCCGCTTTTGGATAGAAATCCCAACCATTCACCAAAGACTGAACGAAAACCGACGTCGCCAGTACGAGAGAAAGAAGATTTTTTGCTAGGGGACCGCGGTGGCGGCTAAGACTAAGATTCGCCGCCGCCGCGGTCACGCCCTTCCTCATCGCATAAAGCAGCTTGTCTAGTTTCCCACAATAGCAGGTCGTGATCAGTACTCAAGTTAGCAGTCTTGTACACCAGTGGGAACTAAAAACTACCCAAACAAATGCCGCGTGTTGGGTCTAAGACATGAAGAAAGTTAAACTCTAATATCATACTGTCAGATCTCACACAGTCAGAAACTTACTCAAACTGCCGTCCGTGGCCGTGGCGCCATAGATGCGGTGACCACCGATGCTGAGCTGGTTGGACGCCTCCTCTGCTTAGCAGCTAGACAGTCTCAGCTACAGTAGCTACTTTTGGGCGAGCATACTCTGTTCATCGCCCTATTCTATTCATCTCCCTCTCCTCTTCCCATTTTTCTGCCTGCCCACTTCCAAAATGCCGCCTCTAACAATTGACGGCGCCCACCTAGAAGGCGGCGGCCAGATCCTTCGCACAACAGCCTCTCTCTCGGCCCTTCTCTCCCTCGAGACACACATCCACTCCATCCGCGCCGCGCGCTCAAAACCAGGTCTCGCCGCCCAGCACCTCGCCTCCGTCAACGCCGTCGCCCGAGTCTCAGGCGTCACTCTCTCCGACGCGGCGCTCGGGTCGACAAGCCTCACCTTCACGCCGTCTGGCGCACCTCCTGCGCAGTGGGGACTCGATTTCCACGACATCCAGACGGCCGGCTCGACAGCGCTGGTCCTCCAGGCGCTTTTGCCGTGCTTGGCAAAATTTGTGCCTTCTGGGAGGGAGGCGAGCGTTCGTGGAGGGACCGTCGCTCTCGCTGCGCCGCATGTAGACTATTTGAAGAGAGTGCTCTGTCCGAATTTGGCTTTGTTGGGGCTGGGGGTCGAGGTGGGCGTGGGGAAGCATGGATTTTTTCCGAAGGGCGGCGGGGAGATTAGGGTTACTTGTGCGAAGCCGGACGGGCGGATGTTGAAGGCTGTCGACTTGACGACGAGGGGCGTCGTGGGGGCTGTGCGGGGTGTCGTAGTTGTTGCTGGGAGGTTTAGGGAGAGAGAGGGGGAGGCTGTTGCTAAAGCGGCCAAAGGAGTTTTGAGAAAGAGGCTCGGTATTGCTAGCGGGGAGATTGAGATTGCTGTGCAGGTCGTGCCGGCGGAGGAGTGCATGCGGGGCACGGTATGCTCTGTGACTTTATGGAGTGAGATGATGGATGCCGGGGGCGAAGATGTTTTGACGACGCTTGGAGCGTCGGCACTCTTGGAGCGAAAGGGCAGTCCTGATGGAATTGGTGTCGCGGCGGCAGATGAGCTTTACGATGCCATTGATTCCGGGGCCTGCTTAGACTCGCACATGGCGGATCAGATTGCTGTGTACTTGGCGATGGCCACGGGAACTTCCAAGGTGCTTATTGGAGAGCCGACGTTGCACACTAGAACTGTGGTCGATGTCTTGCGACAGTTTGGGGTTAATTGTACTCTGAAGCCTAGTGGGGCAGGGGGAAACTATTTATTAACTTGCACAGGTCTGGCGCTCGCCTTGGAGCCGTGAAGATATTGCTAAAATCAGTTCGCAGATCTTTCGGAATCAGGTCGCGGATCTTTCAAAACAAGATCAGACGTAATTTTTTAACTCAGTTTGCTAGTCTTACTTCCGAAAGCGCGATGTCAAGGACAGATAGAGGTTCGTCAATCGCTATCGCTATCAATCACAATAACTTCATCTTCGGTAGCTTCATATGTGAAAACTTCATCTTCGAGTTTGCGGTTGGTAATTGGGCTGAGCAAGCGTGTAGAGCGCCGCGGCGCTTTTGGAAGGCCGGCGGGGCGATGAGACTTTCGCTGCTGCGCAGTAACTTGTAGAGGATGATTATTATTTTCGTCTTGGAAGTTTTTGGCGAACTCAATCAAGCTGCCTGACATACCCACAGGCAAAGACATACGGGACTTCGAGCCTCGGCGGCGAGTAACGTTCTCAGGCACCAGCGTGATGGGCGGGTGATGGGAAAGACTCTTTTGCCGGCGAGGCGCCACAATAGGCGCTGGTGCCGGTATTGGCTGCGTCGCTTCACTTGCGTCGTCGGAATGGTCCACCGCTTGCCCAACTGTTGAGGCAAACCGCGTGACTCTCGCTGAAATCCAAGCCCAAAAAACGCCAAATGTCCCCAGGACAGAACCTTCCTTCCCATAAATCTCCAGAAAGCACAAACAAGCAGCAACAGCCATCGTCCCAAAAACACACACCTTCGCAGTCAGCAATAAGACCACGAAAACACGCCTAAGAACCTCATAAACCGCCGGCAGCACCTTCGTCACAAAACCATCCCCCGCGCCGAGCGCAACCCCAGACGCCACAACGAGTGTCTCGCGCGAGGCCACGGCGCCCTTCGCAAGACCCTCTCCAGCGACCTCCGTCGCCTTGACAACAGCCACCCCAAGCTCTTCTTTCGCAGCAGCAGTCCTCGTCTTCGCGATCACGGCAGCCCGTCCCGCCCCTCTGCGCGCCCTCTGCGCGCCGACAGCGACAACGCCGTTGAGATAGAACATGCCGTCCTTGACTGCGGTTGAAGCGGCGGCGAAGTCGGCGCGGCTCGGCGGGCGCGCCGTGCGAGCGAGAAAGGCGAAAACGTCTGCGACGTCGCCGAGGGCGGCTCGGCCTGAAGAGCGCGAGGCTGCGCACAATGAGGCAAGCGTTGCCGTGGCGTCTGGCGCGACGGCAGACTCGACGGCAGACTCGACGGTAGAGGTGGGGCCTGGCGGAGTTTGAGCGTTGCGAGTGGCGGCATGGATGGGCGCGCCGGCAGAGTCAGCAAAGGCGGACGGCGGGACGGGTGCGGGTGCGTGGTGCGGCGCCAGTGGTGAGGCGAAGGTGTCGCGGGACGAGGCGGGATCAGTCGCGGCCAGAGTGGCGCTGGCGGTGATGAGGGCGAAGCCGAGAATAAACGCGAGGCGCGTCATCGTAGCGGCGGTGATTGAGTGTTGCAGGGGACGGGAGAGTTCTGCGAGGCAATGGAAGGCAAGGAGGGTGAGAGGCTTGATCTTGAGCTTCCTTTTGTGGTCCTTTGTGCGGAGCAGAGGATTCTCCTAAGATCGCAATCGATGCTCGCTGATCTGAGGATGACAGAAGACGTACATACAATAATATTGTATTATGTATCGAAGGATGGGTCGTGAACGGCTACTTTGCCGCCCTGCCCTCCATGCCACTGTGCTTTGATGCTGCTCTGAGCGGCGCGCGGATCTCATCAGCTGACCGTTTGCACGACACTTTTCTGCAACGGCTACAGCGAAAGTACTTCAATTAGGTGAACTTCCTATGTGATGTGTCTGGTTTTGTTGTATTTGGGCGCAGATCGCGAATCAGATTTCAAATTCGAATCGCAATTGCGAGTTGCGCAACTACCAACTACTTGAAGTACTACTGTAGCGTGATCCGAGTATAGTATGAGAGGTATAGTAGGTCATCTTTCACACTATAACAGTCCAACAGTGTGAGAGAGAAAGGTGCTTTGGTGGTCACTTCCCACCGAAGTTTAATTAAATTTCGTCCGAATTATCTGATATTCCGGATTATTAGCAGTTACTTCGAAGTAGCCCAAAGAACATTAATAAGAATCTATATGCCGCTCATCCATATGGGCTTCACACCTGAAGAGTTCCACTATCACTGATACGTAAAACCAATAAAAAACGAGTGATTTTGATACCTCAAATTCGTCATACTGTGCCCCTACAGTACTTGGGTAGTGTAGGAGGATCCGGTTTGACAATCGAAAATTTGTCTATTGCCTAGCTAGCATAATAACGGGTGGATAGTGTACTGTATCATAGCGCGCTACGTAGCTGCTATAGCTCGTGCCATAGCACGAAGACAGTTGTTTTATTTACAAATATGGCTCATCTTACAGTACTGTACAGTACAGTAGAGCATCCCCATGTGGGGTATGTATGATAATGCTCTAATAATACTGTAAAGTATCGCAAGGAAAGCCCTTGCCAAGGGAAGGAAAGCCTGTGAGCGTCGGAGAGGGGGAAAAAATGGAGCTCTACACTCTACACAGCAATCAGCCTCTTCGTCAGACCGTCCTGCGCAAACAAAACTTCTCTCCTGCGCGGATTTAAATTGCCGCCTCGACTGTAATGGCTCTCGCTCTCCTCTTACTTCAACTTCTAATCCTGTTAGTCGCCACCCTGGGCGCTGTCGCCCAACAACCGATATGCCCACAAACAAATTGCTGCAGAATGACAGAAGCGGAGCTAGATGCCTGTCGCGGTATCGAGCCAAAATGTCCAGGGGCTAGCTACACTGGCCTTAAGTCTATCGAAGACGCGAGCTGTGCTGAATGCCCACCGGGGCAATGCCGGTTTGGGACGCAGTGCGTCTGTCCACAATTGTTTGTTACGGTGACTGGATGGCACACAAGTTGCAAGGACCGATTTCAGAACAAATGGCCGCAGTCTGCCGGTGAGGAGGAAATTGACAGGCGGCATTGCGGTGATACGTCGGATGACCCCGTATGCAAAACGGGTGCTTGCTGTAGCCTGAGCGAGGAAGAACTACAAAATTGTCGGGGCGCGAATTCGAAATGCCCAGCTTTACGCTTTGGCGATTCAGATTGGAAGGTGACAGATGAGTCTTGCGACGAATGCCCAGTGGGAATGTGCCGATATTCGGGATACTGCGTGTGCCCGGCTCGATATCTCGAAGTTGAGGGCTGGCACAAAGGATGCGCGAAGAGATTCAACTTCAACTGGCCACAGTCTGTCGGACAGGAGGAAGTCGACCGTCGCCACTGCAACGGAAAAGTTAATATCCTCGGGGGCAAGGGACAAAGCACAACTTCTAAATCTGGCTCCAGCTCTGAGCAATCCGACAAAAAGACGGAAGAGGAGAGTGATTCGACGGAGGACAAACTTTCAACACTTGAGATTGTCGGGATTTTAGTAGGAATCACTTCCGGATTAATATCAATCGGCTCAGGAGCTTTATGGTGCTATAAACGTAGAAAATGAGAAAGCGTGCAATTGTCATGTGCATTGCAATTGCTAAGTGATTCCTGAAACAATCGCTTCGCGGCGAAGTGCACTTTGCAGCATGCCGTTTCTGAAGGCCGCTGTTAATGCAAAATATATAAGTGCGATCTTGCATTGCATTTTCGTAAAATTATATAATTTTATGAAAAAACAGCCTTAGGGCACGCGAGAGGGTGCGTACTTTTTTAAAGTAGAGGCGAAGGCGGCCCGCCTCCCCCAACTCACCCCGGTGGGTGACTGGGGTGCGGGTTATAAAAATTATAATATATAATTCTATATATTATATCGAATTTAATTCTATCGGACGCTACTGTAAGTAAACTTACATCTATTGGAAATAACATTGACAACTGCTATGATGTTTACACGTAAAAAAAAACTTTTAAAATAGCGATGATAAGAAATGATAAATGGATTCGGGCAAGATTTACGGTACTTGTAAAGTTTTTAAGTTGCTAAGCTGCTGCTTGACGTCAAGTTGTAACTTAAACGAGAAGGCGCGGATATTGAGCTTCTGTAGCTTAGCCAGAAAAAGCTCACTCCGTACGGTAGGTTGCAGCTCGTCAGTTACAGCCGAGTGAGCTTTTTCTTTTAAGATGTCTTTTTTAATAATCAAAAACGTTCTTTTTTAAATGTGTTTTTTCGCACTCTTTGATCGACTTCAAAGCAAGACTTTTTAAAATTCGATTTAAAATAGCGTTTTTGTAAAGTACACAAAAACATTCAAATCCTTCATTAGATCGTGCTGTTTTAGAAGCTTTTTTAAATGCACGTTTAAATCGATTTTAATTGTCAAGGTGAATCGCTTTTTTTTAAAAATGTTTTTTTTTTTAAAAAATGCGACTCACCTTGCCGCCGAATAAAACGTTGTCGTTGCGTTACGTACCGTACGAAGGTAATTACTTACGTAAGGAAAGCAAAATAAGTCTCAATATGAAGCACACGTGAGTCTTGTCGCCAAGGATCGTCAGGGAAGGGGGATCCTACTCCGGCAATATTGCCGGAGTAGGATGCATTGCAATGCATACAAATACTGTACTTACTACAGTATACTGATTTGTTTTTGAGACACATTGTCTCGTGGAACTCGAAGAACCGGAGTTCGGACAACACGACGGGGACGACGCGCTTGAAGCACTTGGACGGTACTGCGCCACCTTCTAGTGTTCTCCATCGATCCATCAGCCGCCACTTTCTTCTTCATCCTGAGTACCTTCATGCCCAGCCGAAACGCCTCTGCTTCTCTTTCTCCAGGTAGCAGGCCCTGATTTTTGTCGCAGGAATTTCTCTGTCCCGGCCTCGGCACGGGAGGTGATGTCTCCCCTACTTCTTTCACTTCTCATCTTATCTAGCTTTGGTGCTGCCACGAGGGCGCAATCATGCCCGCAAAAAAACTGCTGCAGGATGACGGAAGCAGAGCTAAATGCCTGCCGCGGCATTGAGAAAAAGTGCCCAGCCGCCGCCTCTAATTTACTGTCGATCGAAGACGCGAGTTGCGCGGAGTGCCCGCCAGGGCAATGCCGGCTCAAAACGGAATGTGTTTGTCCAACCTATTTCTTGGAATACTCTGCGCAGCAAAAGAACTGCAAAGACCGCTTTCCGAACCAGTGGCCTCAGTCTGCGGGCGAGGAAGAAATTGACAGGCGGCATTGCCGCGAT
>JAULCF010823458.1:0-19397 GCA_032361265.1 Devaleraea mollis | reverse complement strand
ACTACTTATAGTAGCCTATTTTAGGCTCGAAGTTGTTAAATAGTGTCCGGGATACTAATTCAAAACAGACATTATATAAATTCGGACACTATTAAAAATACTTGTTTTACTTGTCAAGTTTCAGTAAAAGACTGCTGACATTGTAGAATAGGACATTCTGAAGGCCCTCGTTTTGAAATAGCGTCCCGCACACTAATACTAAGTTGACATTAATTTTTCGCCGACAGTATTTACGATTATTGGTGTACTGTACTGTACTCATGTTGAAATCGTTGCTGTTCATCGTGTCGACCCGTTGCAGTACATTAGTAGGGTTCTAATAACGTGTGGTAGATATATATGCTGCAATTCATTCTGAGCCGTGGAACTTCGGAGACGAGTCTAAACCGCAAAACATCGGAGATTCACGCAAGCCGTTGCTTGTTGGTGCAGTGTGTCGATGAGATGGGCCGGCCAAGTGCAGGGCATGGCCCGGTTTCGCGTCCTTTCCATACTTCGCGCGATCTGAGATTCCGTCGCCCGTCGCCGTCCACTCAACGGTCGCATCGAGTTTTGGGCTGACGAATTGCACTCATACCACTGTGGATAGCCACTAGATTTGCAGCATTTTGGCAGGCGCGCCTCATACACACAGCCCCGTTTTCTCATACCACCACTGCGAGCTTGGATCACCACCTTGGGAGATTACGCCTCCTTAGATGTCGCTATGACATCGAATTTCTTACAGCGCACGCACCTCTGTGCGAGCGGTCTCCCTGGTCATAAAACATGCCTGAACCATCGAACCAGCCATGCCAAGTCCTTTCCGCTTAAACCGACCCATTTCTATTTACAAGCGCCCCTGTTATTGTAGGTCGCTCTTGTTGTTCATCAAAAACTCAAATAATCATTCGAGTTTATATTTACACTCGCTACGGGTTTGTGCTTTAAATGTCGATTTGTAAATTGCAACAAGTACTTTACATATATTCATACCACTGTGATGTTAATTCGCGTTTCGCGTGGCCGTCAGATAGTTATAGCTGTCTATGATACGAACCAAATCCATCTTGATCGCAAACTGCAAGCTACCACTCAGTCAAACATGATTGAACTTAGGAAAAAACGATCAACTGCGTCTGCTCAACGGCTGTTAAAGTTTACAGAGACATCGCACGGTCACCTGAAGATATTCTAGACAACCTCGTAAGTCTGAGCCAAGAATACGCGAAAATACTTCCCCCATTCACCTGGCCTAATTACCATCATCATCTGTCTTCTTGCGTTTGGCCGCGCGTGTCTCTACACCTCCTGCATAGAGCTCTTCTCCTTCTCCAACACCTGCATCCTGCTCAGACGTTAGGCGACTCATATCCGCTCGTAGATCCGCAACACTTTTTTCGATTTTGGTGGTGACTGCTCTGGCGATCAAAAGCTTCTCGGTCAGGATGTCTCTCGCTGCTATCACATCGCCAATAGTTTTCTCGGCTTTGACATTATTTGCCTCGGCACTCGACAGTCTCTCGGCCAATAAGGCTCGCGCCGCTATCACCTCATCCAGTTGCATCTGCGTCAAGATGTGATTCGTCTCACTCTCATGCAGGTCACTTCTACAGGAATCCAGTTCGGCCTGTAGATCGACGAGCTTCTTCCACTGGGCCCGACCGCTTCGCCTTTCCGCAGTCAAGAGTCGGTTGTAGTTTGCCGGTCCCAGGATCTTGTACCCACCAACCGGTTCGGCAGTCTGCTCAGCTGTGTTGCCGTGTGGGGCTGCCATTGGGTAATTCTCAACGCTGCTATTGTCGATTGGGCGGGATAAGCTGTCTTAGTGTCGGCCGTCGGTGCAAATTTCGAGACTCCGGAGCGCTGCTGTTGCAGTAGGTATTTGCAGCGTGTAGATTTACGTAACTGTCAGCCACTTACGTCGTGGCACACCTCCCAAATTTGGATCAAAAATGTAGATGTCGTAATGTCTACGAGATCCCGTATGTCAACTATAAAAAACTTACAGTACTATGCAGTGGCCCACGTTTTGCCCTCTTGTGTATCAAAGTAGTTGACTGTGTAAGCGAAGCTCACAGCGAAAGTCCCAGGGTCCAGATTGGAATAATTCGAAATAAAATGCTTTTTTGTAAAAACACTATAAGAAAAAAAAACTGTTTCCAGTCCATCCTTTATCGGGAGGAGTCTCGTCGACGAGCGGTCGCTTCACATCGAATGCAGTATATGAGAACACTTTTTCTTCTGGTCGTCGTCGACGGGGTGCGGCTAGTGCGCATACTTCGGAGTTTGGGTATTATGCTTTTTCTTTCCCGCGCATTCGCACGTACTCTCTCAGCGTCCACATACTCGACGCCTCTTACTGCAGTCGCAAGGCCGTGAACCTACAGCGGGTGATCGATGCGGTTACAGTTAATGCTATACCCTTCCGCCCGTCCATCCCGTTATAGTGCTATGCACGCACTCCCATGTTTCTCACATGCGAGCTTAAAATTTCTTTAAGGTAAGTTTAAAAGACTATTAAACAAACTTTCTACTATAACATAATATAGTGGGAAATATCCTTGTTAGCTTGTGATACTATTTAAGTTCAGCATTGCTTGTTTATTATATAAAAGGGGTTTAGAAAAGATAGTAAGGCAGCCAGACAGCCATATACAGGAGTTATTTCATGTAAGTGACTTGAAATTACAACAGTATATACTAATTTTAAGCCACTTATAAGAACTTACTCTCAATGTGTCTGTCTGTCTGACTGCAATAACAGCTTTCATAGTAGCCAGACAGACATTTGCATGATATAACGTCATGAAAGCATTCAGGGCATCACAGCTATATACTGTCACTGTGTCGGAAGTCACGCCTGGTGCATGCTGACGTCGGCATCTCGAGCTCGAGATGCGTTTGAATTAACGCGGAGAATACATTTATTGGCTGATGACGTGTACTAATTGTCCGAAAACATAAAAAACCAGTCCACATATCTAAGGTGTTCCCACAATAAAATATAACACGATCTGAAGAGGACTTGAGGCAGAAAGTTCACAAAACTGTGGCTGCGCCGGTGGCGCTACTAGCACTGTCTACTGCATCAACTTTGCAAGTGCGTGTATCCCACAGTACGGGTTCCCGCTCAACGCTTGAACTTAATTCGGTAACTTAATTCGGCGATTTAAATAATCCGCCATCCCTGGATAGAACAACTGCACAATTTGCATGCCATGCAATGTATGGTTATGACAAAGAAGTGTACACCCCCATCGACTGTAATGCATGACGCTAACGGGACACGCGACGGGTAGCATCAAGTTCTTGGTACATTTCAAAAACCAAAGTACTCATACTATAATATTATCGTTAAATTTAGTGGTCCTTACAGTTATGTACACCATTTTGTGCCTTCTGAAATCGATCACCTTCCCCGCAACAACGACAGCAACTGCCGCCGTCGCCGTCGCAGTCGTCACAGCTGCCGCCGATCTCGTATCCAGTTGAAGCAGCACGTGTGGACACAGCAACACGTTCCCAGGCAAACAAGCGGGCGTTGGTCTGGTCTCCTCGGCTCGCGCAGGGAGACGAGACTGCAGCCTGACTGTTTGGCCCGCTCGGTGCCTCCGCCGAAGCAGCTGCCCTACTCGTTTTTTGTCTCGCCCGACGCCGCCCTCGCAGCGCGCCCTCGCAGTTACCTTCACCACCTCGCCTCTATTCCTCGACATCCCCGTCAGCCTCCGTGTGTCAGCCTGGCGAATCGACCTGTTCTCCACGCTCTCGGAGCGATTGCCAAAGAGTATCGACAACGAACAAGCAGGTGCGATCGCCATTACCCCAGAGCACGTGTGAAATCGGCAAGAAATTTCCAGGCAAACAAGCGGGCTTGAGTCTTGTCTCCTCGGCTGGCACCGAGATTGATTTCCAACGGTCTTTGACACCAAGCAAACGGGCGCGAGCGACAAAATCCGATTTTGCGTGTGAATTCAGCAGCGCGTTCCCAGGCAAACAAGCGGGCGTTGGTCTGGTCTCCTCGGCTCGCGCAGGGAGACGAGACTGCAGCCTGACTGTTTGGCCCGCTCGGCGCCTCCACCGAAGCAGCTGCCCTACTCGTTTCTTGTCTCGCCCGACGACGCCCGACGCCGCCCTCGCAGCGCACCATGACTGGAACAACGGCTCTTGCTAGCGGACGCAGGGGTCAGGGACAGTATCGAAGGAATCTCCCTGTGTTCCGTCATTTCGACGAAATCGTGCGCGCAGTCACTGAAAACCAGACGATCGTTGTGCAGGGAAGTACCGGGTCGGGTAAGACCACTCAAATCCCTCAGTATCTGTTTGGGCATGGCTTCGCAGTTGGTGGTCTCCAAATTGTTTGCACTCAGCCGCGTCGCTTGGCAGCCATTTCGTTGGCATCTCGGGTTGCACGTGAAATGGGGGGGGAAGTGGGTGATCTGGTTGGTTACTCGGTGCGGTTTGAGAAGGAGTTGTCCGATCAGACGAGAGTCAAATTCACAACTGCCGGTCAGCTCGCGCAAGAAATCTTGTGGGATCCTCTTCTGGCCAAATATGCTGTTGTTATTATTGACGAGGCTCACGACCGGCCAGTCGAAGGTGATATGCTGATGGCGCAGTTACAGCGAGCGATGTGCCAGCGTAGAGATCTCAAAGTTGTGATAATGAGTGCTACAATCAATGCGTCCGTTTTCCAGTTGTATTTCGCCAACGCAAAGTTGGTGTCCATTGCAGGTCGAACATTCCCAGTACAACTTTTCTATGCCGGTGATTGTGATGAGGACCGGTACGTCCAAGAGTCGGTTGAGAAAGCATGTGAATTGTTTGGGCAAACGCGAGAGGGACATATACTCGTGTTCTTTACTGGCAAGGGCGACATTGACAAAGCCTACATTCAATTAGAAAGTCGATTGGTAAGCGATCGCAAGAACAGCGACCAGCCTCCGCCCAAGATAATGAAATTGTACGGCAAACAGTCTCCGTATGAGCAGAATATGGTGACGCGAGACGTGCGTATTCCAGGGAGTGGTAAGAACTACAGGAAGGTCATCTGCACGACGAATGTCGGAGAGGCTTCGATAACCGTGAATAATGTAGGCTACGTGGTCGACTGCGGTCTGGCGAAGGAGAATACCTTTGATATTGGCATGGGCGGTGATACTCTTGTGACAAAGATGATTTCAAAGGCATCAGCAGATCAGCGGAAAGGTCGCGCTGGTCGAACATGCGAAGGTTTCTGCCACCGTATATACTCGGAAATCGCCTTTGAGACTATGGCAGACACGACGACTCCTGACATTATGCGATCAGATCCTGTCCCGCTTCTACTCAACCTGCTAACCCTTAACTATAGCTCGTTCGACAGCTTTGGATTCTTGGATTCGCCGTCCGACTACGCACAAGGGTATGCGCTTGGGAGGCTGAAACTTCTGGGTGCGGTGGGCGACGATGGCCTCATAACGGAAAAGGGTCGGATAATGTCCAAGTTTCCCGTCCATCCGGATGACGCCGCTTCGATTTACCAAGCCGCTGACTTTGGTTGTGCATTTGACACTGCGTTGGTGGTTGCGATTACAGCGGAGGACTCTGACATTCTGGTGCAAGAATGGGGTACCAATACCGAAAAACGACGCCTCCCCGTGGAACTTGTTAGTGATAGCGGGGATTGCTTGACTACCTTGAACGTTTACGAGTACTATGCTAATGAAGGGCGTTCAGAAGAATGGTGCACAGCTTCTTCTATCAACAAGACCGTGCTTGAATCCGCTGCCAAGACGTTCTACCAGTTGAGTGATATCTGCGAGAAAATCTGGGCACATGATAGGATGGGTATGGATAAGGATGAGGGGAGCGTCCTATCGGCATTCCTACACGGCAAGTTTATGAACATTGCCATGCGAGTGCGAGAGACGGAAAAGTATCGAACCGCTTATGGCGATACAATCGTCGAATTAGATCGTGCAACTTCGTTGACTTATTTTCCACAATGGGTGGTTTACGGTTCTATTCGGAAAACTAAGAAGACCATCATCAGTCACTGTGTTGCTATCGACATCGACGACTTCCTCATACTCAACCTTTGTTCATACGAGGAGGTGTATTTTAACTCAAGCTATGTCGCGAAAGAGCTGGTGACCATCAAGCAAAGGCTGGTTTAGAAAAACAGTTGCCATTTAAAAGTATCCCGTGCGGGGTTTAGTTTTTTTTCACTTATCAGGGTAGCAAGTGTAAGTGCTTTTCATCGGGCAGCGGTCAGCTCGATGGACTAGATGAAATCTCCAAGGGAGTAAAGTAAGATTGTTACTGGTGTTTTATATGCTATAGCACAGACTTTAAATTCGTGCCGACTAGAAGTAAATAGCACTGTGCTCAGAGAGCACGTGCTTGAGGTGCTGCGCGGTTTTCAGTTCTAGCCACCCTATGGGGGTGTGAACCACAATACCGCGGACCGAGCACCTCAGAGGCGGCACACGAAGGCGACCTACCTCCATCTTGGCGCGCTACGAGCGCGCCGCAATACACGCAATAGTTCCTCGCTGATCCCCGCTGATCCTCGCAGCCATCTTCAGGGCAGAGGATAAAAGGCCCGATCCGCGCGTGAGGCCGGCTTCGAGGTGCACGGCTATGTCGACATCACCACTCGCCTTCTTGCGTCCCTACTTGTCCTTTCGCGACTCCATTACCGCAGCCTCAACCGTCTTCTGCAACTCAGCCTCGTCCGAGACGGGGTCGGCGACAGTTCACTTTCGAGCGCCCTGCGCGCGCTGCTGACGCGCGGGCGAAACTCTTCGTTCTCATCACTGAAGCCGTCGAACTCGTCGTCCTCAGTATCCGCCTGACTGCTCTACAGAAGTTTCTAGACCACCTTGGCGACGTCGGTGACCCTGTGGGGCAATGAAGCGGTTCCCGTATAGGCCTTCAGGGCAGCGGTAATCGCTGCGTGTGCTGCGAAAATTAGCTTTAGAGAATTGCAACCTACCTCAGGAGGGAGGAGCTCGAAGCAGGCGCGATGCAACGGCGTATAAGGCGGTGCATTGCTCGTGGCTTGGGGTCGCTGCAAGCTTGGGCGGGTAGAGACAAAAGTGTCTGCCCGCCACAACGCGCGGAATTTCCGCGCGACAGAGCCTGCAGCGCGTTTTGGGACCTCCATTTGGGCTTGTGCATCTGCGCGACAGCCCGTGTGCTAAATGCGCGATGCTGATGTCTGTGTGTCGCGTAGCCAGTGTCTTTATTTATCTGTATATACAATTGCCAGGTGTATCCACCGCCAAGCACAGTAGGAGCAACCTCTTCTAAGATGAAAGGCTCGTCGCCCTGTGCGCCACCTCGCATTGCACTACCAGCGTAGTCGCAACCGAAATTTTCTCGCGAGAGAAAGCTCGGTGTACGCTTCGTCACAAAGCGCGACGGGTATCTATCGAGCGGTTCTCCCTGTGAACGCTCGGCGTACTGTATGTAGTTTTCAAAAGCACAAAGCACTAAGTAGTGCACCTCATAACATAGCCACTGCGCGGTGGTAATGCGCACGTATCGGTTCGACCGCTGCCGTGATTTGGTGATATTGACGATGGCCTATGAGATTTATGCTATGAAATGACACACAACTGACATTTGTCATCTAGGTTCGTCCTGCATGCAGCTGAAGTCGCGTGATCTATTTTAATATTTAAAAATAGATCCCTGTCTCGCGAAATTACACAATCGTTTCCCGAGTTGGAATGCAGGGTTTTCGTCTCTGAAGCTCGTTGTTTAGCCTGTTGAAATCCGATCGGTTTAGGAGGTGGAGACAGGATCTCGATTTTAGCCAAGTCCGTTAGTTACACACTTTTGTATAAAGCAAGCTTGACCGACCGCTGGTCAACGACCCTTACACCCCCCCCTCCTTGCTCTTTTCCCCATCTCAAAACCACTCCCCCTATCAAAATCGCACAACCAGTGGAGGTGACGATCCAGTTACCCAAACCAGCCGACCTATCATTCAGACTAATCTCGTCGTGATGTCGGCCTTAGACCCGCAATCGCGTATGCTTAGCGTGGCGGAGATCGAAGACGCTACTGTGACGTGCGGGCTGACAAATCACAGCAGCAGCACTTGCTACGTGAACGTCGTGCTGCAGACTCTATTGCACCTGGGTAGCGTTCGTGATCTCGCTTCCTCTCATATGAGCGAAACGTCGAAGCCCTGTCGTCGCAACTGCCTGGCCTGCAATCTTTCGAGCCTGTACGTCGCCGCACGTACAGCGAATGGCGGTCGGATTCTTACCCCGCATGATTTTGTCTCCGTTGACGGTCTAGGTCTTGTTGGTGGGGAGTTCGAACCAGGGATTCAATGTGACGCTGAATCTTACTTTCTCGGTCTATTGGCATCCACGGGCGCCGCATCTCTTTTCAGAATTGATATTGAAACAAAGACGACGTGTCTGACTTGTGGCCTCGAGAAAATGGCGGTGGCCCAAGACGTCATGCCCTCCCTCCAGGTACTCCCATCGCTTCATGACGCCATCAAGGTTTACTTTGCCGACCACACCTATGAATTGCTTTGCGCGAACTGTGGCAAGATCAGACCTAAAAACGTTTCTACTGTCGCAGCAGCCCCGAAGATCTTCGCCGTATCATTCAAGCGCTCCACATGGGACAAGACGACGGCAACTGGTGTCAAGATATCTTCAAGAGTGCGTTTCCCGCTTTCATTCAAGGCAGATGAGTACTTCCAACCCGACACTGGAGGTGGGGGAGGGGCTGTTTTTGAGTTGGTTTCGGTTATCTCGCATCGTGGACAAGGAATGCAAGAAGGTCACTACGTCGCGCACGTCAGAGAACAAGATGGGAGTTTCAGTCTAACTAATGATGCCATGGTATTCCCCAACGTTTCAACGAATGACGTGCTAGGTTCAGAGGCGTACGTTCTGGTGTACGAAAAGAAGATTCAGTTTGTCCACGCTCCTGTTTGTGGTCAGAATGTAGCAACACCAATCGGCGTTCCAGACGAAGGCTCCACGAAAACCCATCGAGTTGATCCGCTTCAACCTTCGCCAGTCGGTATTATTCAGCGCGAGACTTCAAGACTTGAAGCAACCATTGAACATGGCACTGGCGTCGAAAACAAGCGGCCTTTAAAAGAAACTTCGTACCGAGCTCGGAAATCGCGGAAAATCACGAAAGCAGCGAGTATTAACAGTTTTTTCGACAAGAAAAAAGTTTAAGTTTGATTCCAGGGAAACGTGGCAACAAGAAGGTTGAACGTTCTGCTAAACCTGCTTCAAACTTTGATGCACATGGTGGATTATTTGAAGGTGATAACTGCGAGGCTCCGGATCTGTTGTCGCCTGTCGGAAACACTGAATCGAAAGTCGCTGAAAACGAATGTGTATCTGTCGAAGCTTTGGCTCTGCCCACCACAGATCCAATTAAGTCGAACGAGAGCAGCGGGGATGCGGATCACCAGGACAACATTGCATGCCCACATATGGAAGGAAAAGTTTTCTATACCGGTGGGCTTTTCAAGTTTGGAAAGAAAGTGGACTTGTCGTCACGAATCAGAGCACTTGGAGGAATTGCCGCCCGGGTACAGGTGAAGGCCGGTGTTGATTACTTCGTTCGAGGATCCAGACACGGCAAGGTGGCTGAGAAAAACGCAATTCGATTTGGAGCAAAAGTAATTGGTGCAGCCAAGTTCCAAGACCTCCTTCTCCATGTTGAGGCTTCCAAATCCGAGAAATGTCACAGCTCTAAAAAATGTCCTTTTTTGAACATCGGTTACGCGCCGGTACATAAGCTGTCTATAGAGACTGAAATCCAAAATCTCGAACACAGGACTGTCGATAATATAGTTTCAAATTTTGTTGAACTCGAAGACGGGGGAAATGTTGGTGTTTCGCATTCACCACAATTGTCAGAGTCTGATGCCGCGAGGGAGATGGGCGTGCCGTTTTTTTGGACACCAGAAGGCAAACTCAGGCGACAGTACAAGCAGGGATCATGGCGACAGATGACAGAAGCCAGACGCGGAGAAGCTTTGCAGGAGATGGAGAAAATGGAGACCGCAATTGAACGGCGAAAGGCTAGCAGCAAGGTTGATACCAGCATGAAGGCTGTGGAAGCAGTGCGATCGCGACGTCTGAAACTCACCGCAAATCCAAAACAGATGGCGAGGATGGAGCCAAAAAATCGCATTCAAGACAAGATCGACTTGGAAACGGACCCACTCACAATTCCTATCGCCCGAGTTCCCATCCCACGCAATTGGGGAGGGAGCACTTATGGTCATACTGGAGGTAGAAAGCTTTATCTATGTGCTTGTCGATTAATTTTTGGCTTTGGAGAAAGATGTTTCAACAACCGCCAACCTCGCGCACACCTTTTCCTCGCCAAATGTCGTAAGCGTGCTGAGGCTATTGTTGCAGACCCAACAGCATACAGCATTGATGCAGGATGCTTGGAAGACGTGGAAGTGTGTCTCAAAAACACGTTGGCCTTTAATGAGCAAACCAGGCAGTCTAAGCTCGTCCCTTGCGGTTGTGATGCGATTGAGGGTCATCCAAGTCCATGTGGTCGGAAAATGAACAAGACTAATATGCGGGGGGAAGTTGTTCTGTTACGCGAGTGCCTGGAAACAGCACAAGTTCTTCTGGATGACTCATTTGTATTCGATCCACCTCTACTGCTGCCAGAGGTAAGGCTAAAACTCCAAGCTATTGTCGATACTACAATGAAAAACTCAGCTCGGTTGGCTGCGTCCCAGATGAAACATAACGCAATGAACGATCGCGGTCCTACTCCAAACAAGAAAGAATGGATTGAAAACAGCAAAAACAACAGTTGCATTTGCAGCAAAGTCCCAAATTTTGAGACTGCGTGTGGAAAACGCGTCACATGGCCGGGGAGTCTATCGGGTGAATGCAGAACGAAGGTAATGGAGCTTAGAAGTGGACAGCTCTGTGATCCTAAGCTGACGAGCCGAGACTTACTCGTTCTGTTTACTGGCCTGTGCCGGCGAGAGGATTTTGACGTCATGATAGCCAACGACGGACTGTCAATTGCCGATCGGAAGAGGAAGACAGAGTGCGCGTGTGTCAGAATCCCAGATTGTCCTTTTGCATGCACAAAAAAAAATGGATACGAACTTGACGTTGCTCTGGAAAAGGAATACTTTTCTATGTGTTGTAGAGACAACGCCATTGATTACTTGGGTGATCCGGATTCCTTCGTTCACGGTGGATCTCTTTTGAAACAAAGTTCGGTGTTTAGAATGCAAACGGCACTGCAGAACAGGCAGGAGGTAGACAAAGAATGCAGTGACAGGCGGATGGCAAGGTTTAATGCGGCTTCGGAAAAAGAATTTTCGGACCAAGTCAAGAACATCAACTCGCTCAAAAGGAATTTTGGGAAGCCACCGCTCAGCAAGGCCGAGGCCTACGCCGAAGCTCAGCTAATTTTCAAGCGGAAATCTGCGTTTATAGCGGCGAGCGGGCAACAACCACTGCAACTTGCAGATGGGAGAGAGGTGAGCATAGAGGACTTTACCAAGGCAACAGGCACGTCGGGTTACTTTGGATATACAAAGCAGACGTTCACGAAGGAGTGTTATCGGTTTATACTCCGCACTAGCCCGAAGAAGTTCGTCGATCCTGATACCGGACAGACTCATACTTTGGAATATCCACCTATCTTCTCGTCCGCCGATCGCCCCCTAGATGCTCCTTCTAGAAAATTTGTCATCGAAACGCTGGAGATGAGATCTGGGATAGTTGCTGTATTCGATCGCAAGGAGAGTGCTCGCAACGTGGAGGGCGCACTACAAGAACTCCAACTCGAGTTCGCACCAGATATATCCAACCGCTTGCAGTATGGTATTGACAAGGGGGCTCGCTTTCACACAGAACGTGATAATGGAAGAAACCACTGCGTATTTTTCACTACGACTGTTGTTTGCCAGCGATTGGTTGAGGAAGGCTCTATCGTTCTGAACCCGCACACTGGCCCTGCGTATGAAAAGACGCTGCGTCTTTGCTTCGAGCGATCGGAAGCAGAGAAGAAGGACAGACAGATGAAGGGGCGGCGAGCGGCGAAATTAATTGCTGAAAAAGCCAGAAAGTCAAAGTCGTGATGATTGCTATTGTTTGAACATTTAAAACGCCATAAAGTAAAATTCGTGATGTTTATTAGCGTATAATTTACATAGAGCTTACCTGGAGTTGTGAATAGACCTGCGGTTCGAAAATTTAAAACACCATAAAGTAAAATTCGTGATGTTTGTTAGCGTATAATTTACATAGAGCTTACCTGGAGTTGTGAATAGACCTGCGGAACGAAGATCGCGTATGCGCGACCGATAATTTCACGCATGTACGCGTGGCAAAGTTTTAAAACATTGCTCCTGACTACCATATTGACGCTCAGGTGGAAAGCATGTATGAGACGAGCTAGTGGACTGTATTACCGGGCTCATGGTAGGGTATAATGGATAGCCCATTTCGAAAAAGGCTTCGACGACCCATTTAATTTATTATTATACTGAACCGTCTGAAATAAACTTCCGAGAATAATCGCGGAATCAAGAGGGTGACTACGGCTTTAGCATGGGGAGTAATGGCCGGACCCGTCTTTTTCATCGCCTCTGCGTGCGTCCGCTAGTGCATGGTGTCGGGTCACCAAGGAAAGTAAGTGTAAAGTACTGCACCGACTTGAAATAAAAGTCGTGTGGGTTAGTCTAAAAAGCACTGTTCCATAGGCTCGTTTTTGATTTGCACCGTGGGTCAAGCTCCACTACCCTTTAAAAGATGCAAGCTTGGTGTTAACGGAGTCAGAACCTCTAAAAGGCGCCGTTCGGTGCCATAAAAAAATAGAGATACAGCCAGTAAACTACAAAGAAAAGGTATAGCAGTAAGTAGAGCACGAGATACGCATCCCTTGTTTGGGAAAGCTTACGTAAAATATAGAACAAGAGATAGAGCAAGTGCTACACACCCATTGTTTTCGCAGTGATACGCTTTCAGATATAATTCTAGTCAATTTAATTCGATGTATGACAATCTGTCTTTTTGAGCGGGCATTTTATTCAACGGTACGCTCGCCGGCGTCAACCGGCCAAGCCCGTCCGTCCAAAGATCCACTATCTCGCAATGAGCAACAAAACGTGTCAAGCATCTTCGTCTACATCTCAAGCGGATAGCCCGTTGCCAGCGAGCTGGCTTGGATCCAGTCTGGTCTGGTTTGCTCTCCCCGGCTCGCGCAGGTTGACCGGACGTGGACCTGACTGAGAGCTTCGCCACTCGCTTTTTCTTTGCCGTCCGTCCCTCGCCCTCTCCCTCTCGCTCGGCGCTCCCGCTCCACGCCGTCCAACGCTTGCCCTCTCGCACAGTCGCCGAAACAAGACGCCCGCGGCCCGCCTATCGCCCCTATCGTATCGCCGCTCCAGTCTGGTCTGGTCTGGTCTCCCCGGCTCGCGCAGGGTGACCGGACGTGGACCTGACTGAGAGCTTCGCCACTCGCTTTTTCTTTGCCGTCCGTCCCTCGCCCTCTCCCTCTCGCTCGGCGCTCCCGCTCCACGCCGTCCAACGCTTGCCCTCTCGCACAGTCGCCGAAACAAGACGCCCGCGGCCCGCCTATCGCCCCTATCGTATCGCCGCTCCAGTCTGGTCTGGTCTGGTCTCCCCGGCTCGCGCAGGGTGACCGGACGTGGACCTAACTGAGAGCTTCTCGTTCATCGCCACTCGCTTTTTCTTTGCCGTCCGCCCCTCGCCCTCTCCGTCTCGATCGGCGCTCCCGCTGCACACCGTCCATCGCTCGGCCTCTCGCGCAGTCGTTGAAAGAAGACGCCCGCGGCCCGCCCTCTAGTTCAATCGCAGTCCTTTCTTTGTCGTCCGCACATCGACCGCCGCCCTTACCCGCAGCGTTGAAAGAAGACGCCCGCGGCCCGCCCTCTAGCTCAATCCCGTATATCTGCTCCAGTCTGGTCTGGTCTGGTCTCCCCGGCTCGCGCAGGGTGACCGGACGTGGACCTAACTGAGAGCTTCTCGTTCATCGCCACTCGCTTTTTCTTTGCCGTCCGCCCCTCGCCCTCTCCGTCTCGATCGGCGCTCCCGCTGCACACCGTCCATCGCTCGGCCTCTCGCGCAGTCGTTGAAAGAAGACGCCCGCGGCCCGCCCTCTAGTTCAATCGCAGTCCTTTCTTTGTCGTCCGCACATCGACCGCCGCCCTTAACCGCCGAAAGAAGACGTCGCCGTCCAACCATCTCCCCTCCAAGTGGGTCTCCCAGAGCGACTGTCTTTCCCTATCGTTGCCATCAATCGGGTTTGAGTCTGGTCACCTCGGCTCGCGCAGGGCGACGATACTTGGACCTGACGGTTTTAATCGCCTAAGCCCTTTCCTTGTCGTCGGCACATCACAATCTCGCACGTTGCTCCCTTCCTCCACAGTTCAATCTTCACCCTCTCGCGCAGTCACCAAACTTTCTTTGCCGTCCGCTCAACCACCCCCCTTTACTACAATGAGTCCGGTACTCCCTGGATTCCTACATACGCCATCCTGCTATACCAAGGGCGACAGGGTAACTGCCTTGTTCCCAGCTGGCTTCGTATGGAATCCACCGTCGAGTGTTCACGGTCATGGTTTGTTACAACACGACCACGGAGAGACTTCCTGGCGAAGTGTCGAAGACGTTGTTGACCCAGTAGGTAGGCACTGGGACATTACGAACCTGTCCGAAGGGGGAGCCCCGGTATACGAACCGCGCAATTACGTAGCGCGCGAGCTGAAGGAACGTATTGCTGAAACGAAGCGATCGAAGAAGGCCAAGCATAGAGCTAGGAGTAAGGAGATCAAGAGGCAAACAATGGATGGGTTGGTCGGTACTGAAAATGAGATTGGGCGAGAGTCTTCTGGCGGAGTAGGGATAGAACCCGTTATGGATGAGCAGTCACACGTGGGCATACAGTCAGTACCCACAGGTCAAGGTTCAGCCGTAGCCTACGGTACGAGGCAGTCTCTGATGGCAAGGTTGGAAGTATCACGTGGAGGAGGTATGGAATCGTCGGTTATGTCAAGGGCTACTGATGAACAGACACGCATTGATGCAGCCACTCTTGCAGCGTCACAAGTCTCAAAGGATGTACATGAAATGGAACTGGAGACGGGTAAGAACGCAATTGCCTCACTCGCAGCGGCTAAGGTGATGCTATCCATGGCAAATACGGAAAACGAGAAACTAAGGAATCAGGTGTCCTTGTTGGAGACAGCACATTCTAACATTGGTAGGGGCCAGTCTGATCTCGCGGCGACTCAGAGTGAGCTGAGGTCTCGGAAAATGGAAGTCGAGGAATGCAAGAAGTTGGTTGCTATCGAAAATGCGAAGCTTGTTGATGCAAAATCTTTGGTCGATGCAGAGACGGAGGGAGTAGAGGAGAAGAAAGCGTCTTTGGCAGCCGAAAATGCGAAGCTTGTGGAAGCGAAAGCGTCGGTCGATGCAGAGATGGAGGGAGTAGAGGAGAAGAAAGCGTCTTTGGCAGCCGAAAATGCGAAGCTTGTTGATGCAAAATCTTTGGTCGATGCAGAGATGAAAGGAGTGGAGGAGAAGAAAGCGTCTTTGGCAGCCGAAAATGTGAAGCTTGTTGATGCAAAATCTTTGGTCGATGCAGAAATGAAAGGAGTGGAGGAGAAGAAAGCGTCTTTGGCAGCCGAAAATGTGAAGCTTGTTGATGCAAAATCTTTGGTCGATGCAGAGATGAAAGGAGTGGAGGAGAAGTTGGAAAATGTGAAGGGTGAGGTAGGAGAACTGTCAAGTGATAAGGCGATGCTTGTGGAGAAAAGGGAATCCATTGCCGCGGAGCTGAAAATTATGGAGAAGGAAGAAGAGTCGCTTGCAGCTCGTAAGAAGGCGAGTGATTCCCAGCGGATGGAACTCGAGAAGTGGGCCGAAAACAACAAAGAATGGATTAAGAAAACCAACGAATCTGTTTCAGCCACGCGCAGAACTTTGTTGGAAGCAGAGGATGAACTCACTCGGTTTAAGGCCAACGCCCGCCGGGAAACGGACGATATCAGGCGTAGTATGGCTGCGCTGAAAGCAAGACGCGATACGCCTGAGCCTCATTCAACAGACGCATTAGTCATTTCGAGTAAGGCAGTGGATTTTACAAACACCCATGCCCCTGTACATGAGACTCAACTCGACTCAGCACCTGAGACGATGGCTCACCCTGCACACCTTAACAGTGTCAGTGCATCGCGGAAGCGTTCGGCACCAGTCGAATTCGACTCTGGTCGCCGTCCTAAGCAGTACGAAGGACGGGAAGCCAATTGTTATCCATCTGGCATCATATTCAAGGCCCCGAAGAGTGGTCATTTCGCTGTTGATTTACCGTTCTCGATGATTGTCGTCGCGGACATGCGGAAATTTCATGGTATCGACACCCTTGCAGCGTATTCCAATTGTGCGATGAAAGCGAGTGAACCCGCTTATAAGAACCGGGAGCGCACGATGGCGAAACTATTAGACCGCAGTGGTCAGCGGGATTATGTGGCAATGACACTTCGTGTAACTCAATTTATACACTATGAACTCGGCAGTGAGAACGCTGTTATCATTAGCAACCTGAGTCATGAAGCCGGACCACCCAGTTGGGACGCCAGTGCGGGGTTCGCTAAGTTCATGGAATCTAGTTTGCAGAGTCAATATATGGGAATCAAAATACGATCAATATTTTTTCCGGACTGGGGTGCTACCACAGCAGTCGTCGTATTACCGGATGACTGGGTTGGCGCCCTTTGCGACGATAGCAAGGGTCTAGGTCCGAGTCTGGGAATGTCAAACGTTGTTTGCAATCGGTTCGGTTGTTTTGATATTGAACGTACACACGACAGAGGTTTCCGGCATGACAGTGAAATGCATATACTTGGCCAGTTATGCACTGGAAACTGGTCTGAGTTTAGTATCGAGGGTGATACGGGATATGGCTCATCATCAAAGTACGCACATGTCCGAGGTGGAGACTACTCCATGCTAATGGTGCTCTCCCTAATAGGGTTCAGTTATTCGGAAGGGAAGAAATTCAAATACAGGGTAGCGCCAGCCGCGCACTAAACGATAATCATACGTCTGAATTCGACGTGATGTAAAACATTTCCTATTATTCGCAATACACATGGCAGGTACCCTACTGTAACTTGATCGTCGCGATGCAAGTCCACGTTGCACATGACCGTGATCACAGACTTCTCTCCTCCGTCCTAGCGTGCCACTGGAGTGCCCGGGTACTCATCGAATCAACGGAATAATAGCCCTTAAACCCCTAAAAATGCGCATTAGAATCGTTGAGAATCTCAGCACAGACCATACTACAGGCGGGGCTGCTGCGTGCAAATTATACTTAGCACGCAATTGCTATGTTAATGTTCGATAACTTTACCGTTTGAGATCTTGATAGGTGAACAAATTTTAAGCCGATGCAAACTAAAGTATATTGCTTACCGATAGAGCTGGTGCGTGCAAAATGTACTTCGCGACGAAGGAAAAACGGGCGGGCGGCGTTCCCTTCATCCTTACGTACGACGGCTATCGGTCGCATCTCGCGCACATAGTCCTCGCCCTCTTCGAAGCGAACGGCATCATCGATTACGCGCTTCCTAGCCACACGAGCGGCAAGACACAAGCGCTAGACGTTGGAGTGTTTGGTCCTCTCAAGCAGACCCTCAACAGAATCATTATGAAACTTTCGAGGATAGTTGATTGTCAGCCCTTTGATCTCTTCGACTTTGTTACGGTGCTGACGGAAGATTACCGCTCGGCAACCACGCACAAGAACATTACCGCCGGATTTCGAAAGACTGGAGTTTGGCCTCCGACCGCCAAGCCAGTCCTCAGCCAGCTCCCTCCCGAAGAACAAAACGACACCAAGCCGTGCCTGAACGCCGCTCAGATCGAGACCCTCCTTCGCGAGAAGTCGGAGAAGCTCACATCCGGCATTGACCTTCAGCCGAAGGTCCTCAAGTGTGGGTACTGGAACACGGACAACTGCAACATCATCATCTCTTCTGAGGCCCTCGCCATCGAAAAGGAAAGGGACGCTAACACTACCGTAGTAGGGAATAGATGAAGCAAGCGGAAGAGAGGGAAAAGGAAGGGGAGAACAGTGAGCGCGCAGAAAATCAAAAGTCAGCACACGAAAACACAGTGAAGAAGAGGGCAGCGAATAATAAGTTGCCGGCGGAGAAGTTCGTGGAGGAGTCGCAGGGTAGAATTGCAAGGCGCGCAAAAGGCTCTGAACATGACGGGGGAGGAGTACGCGGCGACGTACCGGACAGGAGTGGAGGTGGATGGATCGGGGAAGAAGCGCAAGTGCTTGTAGCGCAGGGCAGACGTGAGGCGGCGCGTTCGTGCGGGGCGGGCGGCGGGTGGAGCGGAAGGGCAGGAGGTTGCGCGGCGGCAGAGCGCGCTGGAGGCGGCGGCAAAGGAGGACACGGTGGTTGTGAGGCGGATGGTGGAAGGACCGACAGAAATTGCGGCGGGGAAGTTTGTCGAAGTGGTCGTCGAGCGTCAAGCACAGCGAGAGGCGACTTAACGAGCAGCAAAATGAGCGGTCGGGAGCTCTGGAAGAAGTAAAAAAAATGTACATATAAATTATAAAAAAAACGGTTTTTCGGATAATTCTGTCCATGCAATAGGCTCAATTAGCTCCGATTTTCAAAAAGAAAAGGTCGTATTTGCCTGAGCTAATTTTTTTTACAGTTCGAAATATTTTAAAACTGCCTATGAAAATGAAAATATATGAAAACTTTCATGAAAGTTTTCACGAAAAAATTCAGGAATATGATAAGCTAAGTATCTGATTTCGGAAATCATATCTTCAAACCTCAAAAAAAAATACCTAAAGATAAAGGTTTGTCGAAAAAGTTGTATCGATTTGTTTTCAAAACGTGCCTTGAAAATGAAAATATTTCAAGTGAAATTTCAATAGTTTTCAAGATTGAAATTTTAATGTTCCATCTGCAAAAAAATTGCACTTATTGTAGTGCACAAGCAAATCAATGAAACCCACCGGAAAGGCCTGGTTCCAAGCTTTCCAGTGGTACTGGATTCGAGAGAAACGGAAAAAATGTTCCAATTCTAAATTTAAAATATGGTAGTTTTGTCCATAGAAAAGGGCACCCCACGGACCGCCAATGACCTCAAAGTCAGGCCCTTTCCTGTCTTCGGATTTATGAGTAACTTCCCAAAACGTCAAATATACAGCGGGTTCGCCCTTTTTCCGAACAAAAACAACGTTTTGTAACTTTTGACTGGGAAGTTATTATCCGATTGCCTTGAATTTTGTATCAGTGGAAAGCTGCTGAGCAGGGCTTTTCAGCTATACCTATCGCGAAACTTGGGCGTATAGTTTCGTTGTAGAAACTCTAGCCGCCAATCACAGCCTTCGAAACC